>PVKM010018967.1:0-24625 GCA_004027735.1 Carollia perspicillata | reverse complement strand
CCGCCACCCCTGTTTGGTTTGGTTTGGTTTATAACATTGCTCTTCAAATGCAAAGTGTATATGAGCTACACCATATTTATATGGACATTAATCAAACTGCAGATGTTTGATTCAGTGGGTCTAGGACCAGACTCAAGACTCCGTATTTATCACAAGCTTAGGTTATGTTGATGGTGCTGATACATTGACTACACTTTGGGTACCAAGAATTCAGATGATAGATAGTAGTCCCAGATAATTTAAAAATGGTATTTGGATAATTTCTGGTGTGTGTGTGTGCACTTTATATTTGAAAAATGTTATTATAACTATTACTAATAAAAGATTTTTAAACTTATATTTTCACCTTTCAAAAATTGTCATTTCTTTGAAATCAACACTAAGTAGTTAGTAAATCTTATACATTTCTGCTTTTATTTATTTTGTAATTTATCAATAATTTGAAATAAATCAAGATTTTGCTTGCTTTGAAAATAAGTGTGTATCTTGATGTTACCTAGTGCAGTCTTCATTGAATTTAACAGCACATAGCACAGTAAATGAAATATTGGCTTTTTGTCACTGGCTAATAAGATCTTTGGCAACCTTGTTTTTTCATATTTTTTTTATATTTCCCATCTTTTACCTTACAAATTTTAGCTACCATTTATTAGGTCTACACTAGCTTGGGTATATATGTTTATATAAATTCATATATGTGATACTATGTCATTTGATTAATAAATTAATAAAATTAATATTAATAATAAATATTATAATTTGGGGACACTTAATGAATGACTGCGTTACTAATTATTCATCCACTTAAATATAAGCTGCTAATATACTGAGTGTTTAGATGGAATTAGTTCAAAGTTATGTGGTTTAAAGTGGACATCCTTGTCTTGTTCCTGATCTTGGTGGGAAAGTTTTTAGTTTTTGCCCATTGAGTATGATGCTGTCTGAAGATTTCTTGTATATGACTTTTATTATGTTGAAGAATGTGCCCTCTATTTACACTTTGCTGAGTGTGTTTATCATAAATGGGTGCTGTGCCTTATCAAATGCTTTTTCTGAATCTATTGATATGATCATGTGATTTCTGTCTTTCATTTTGTTTATGTGATGTATTATGTTTATTGATTTGTGAATGTCATACCATCCTTACATCATAAGCAAATCAACAAACAACAACTGTTGGAGAGGTTGTTGAGATAAGGGAATCCTAGTGCACTGTTGGTGGAAATGCAAACTGGTGAAGCCACTATTGAAAACAGTATGGAATTTCCTCAGAAAACTAAAAATGGAACTGCCTTTTGACCCAGCAATTCCACTGCTGCGATAATACTTGAATCCTGAAACACCAAATTCAAAAGAACCTATGCACCCCGATATTCGTAGCAACACAATTCACAATAGCCAAGTTCTGGAAGCCACCTAAGTGCCCATCAGTAAATGAATGGATAAAAAAACTGTGGTACATTTACACAATGGAATACTATGCAGCAGAAAGACAGAAAGAGCTCCCACCCTTAGAGACAGCATGGATGGAACTGGAGAGCATTATGCTAAGTGAAATAAGCCAGGCAGTAAAAGACAAATACCATATAATCTCACCTATAAGTGGAACCTAATCAACAAAACAAATAAGCAAGCAAAATATAACCAGAGACATTGAAATAAAGAACACACTGATAATGACCAGAGATAAGGATGGAGAAAGATAATGGGGGATAGTGGGGGGCCATCAAGGAACGTGTATGAAGGACACATGGACAAAGCCAAAGTGGGTGGGTTTGAGTGTGGAAGGCAGGGATGGGTGGAGAGGGGGTGTGGTGGAGTGAAAATGAAGACAATTGTACTTGAACAACAATAAAAAAGAAACTATATATATATATATATATATAGTTTATTTTATATATATTTTATATATATTTTATATATATATTTTATATATATATATAAAATATATATATTTTAATGTGGTAAAACTGAGATTTAAATTCAGGTATGCTAGACTTTCTTTTTATAATTAAGAGAAAATACTTTTTAAAGAATCAAGCAAATATCTTCCCTGTGATAGAAGATACTTTAGGCAGCCAATAATATTACAGGAGAAAACATAAGACTCAACCTCAACATCATGGTGTTCACTAAAAGATAATATTTATTTCAAAATAATTATTATTTCAAAAAGCACAGGAAAATTATTATAAAGTCTAGTATACTGATTCTAGTCCTTGTTTCCAAAATTTAGCAAAGGATTAGTTTATTGTTAATTTTTAAAAATTTATTACTAGTGAAAATCTGTCTTAAGCATAGGTTTTATCACTGTTGAAAGGACAGAGGAAATGTAACTAGATATTTATTTAATTAGATAATGTTTTAAAAATGGTGGACCCACTAAAATGATATGCTTATTTCTCACATTTTCAGCCTTCCCAATAGCAATATACTGCATTAACATTTCTCCAAATCACATTAATGATATAGTCACCCCATTGGTCATACATACAATTGCCATTTCTCCTGTTAGGAGAAACATTATTAAAACATGCCTTAACTATTGGAAGTATGATACCACCTACAAACACATATATAGGGCGATTTTTTGGAATTATGACTCTAACACATTTCGGGAAAAAATAAAGACACTTACTTTTTTTCCTGTTCTATATTTATATAGTTTAATACATAGTTATATTAAAAATTAAATCATTGATTATTCAAATATACAGAGATACACAGAAAATAATATAGTATATTTTATATTCTATATTTTTCACTAAAATTATTTCATAAGCTTTTTGATACTCCTTTGTCTATGTAATCATGATTTGTAATGGCTGTATAATAGACTATACAGTAGCTGCATCAAATTTAATGAAGCAACTATTGCACACTTAGGTACTTCCTTTTTTCTAAATAATAATATTAAATAATGGTGTGATGTACAACTTTGAGATAAAACATTTTTCCATATTTTATGTACTTCTTTAGTATCTAAATCCCTGAAATTTAGTATCTAAATTTAGTATCTAAATCCCTGAAATTTAGATACTAAAAGAATAGGATTTTTTTTACTTTTTTTATTGATGTTCGAATACAGTTGTCGCCATTTTCCCACCACCACTTTCAAAACAGAATTTCAACTCCCATACTAAATTATTTTTGTCTAGTTTGAAGATTATGTACTATTGTGATTTCATATGTAGTTAACTTAAATTTCCAGAGTTGATATTATAATCATTGTAGGTTAACAGTGGCATCACTTAGTTTCAATGAGAAATCAAGAACCTTTAAAAACACAGAAAAGGTATAGTCTCTTCCCGAAATAGATTTACACTGAAACAGTTAAACAAAAAGTGACCAGTGTTCATTTTCATTGTTATTTCTCAGAGCTAACCTGTCATTTTACTTGCTTGAATTTTCAAATTCTCTGTTCAACCACTTCTTTGTAAATAAATACTTAAATGACTTCACAGTATAAAGCATATTCACCTTGATTATGTTTCCAAGTCAATTATTCAGAAAAGTTTATTTTTTTCGAAAGGAGATGGGGAAACATTCAGAATTCCTGTTGAAAAATCCAAGTGTGGGGATAAACAAACAATAGTTTAGATCAACTTTTGATACGAACAAATAGAAAAATTGTATGGAGATGTGTGTGTGGTGGGGAGGAAGATGGTTCAATAGTGAAGGGGAAAGTATTGCTGGGAAGAAAAATCCAAGAATTTTAATACCCCTGGTTTATTGTCTTACTGGAATACCTGACCACCCTTCAACTGGTTTCAAAGATTTCAGCCTCTTCTCTAATTCAATCTACTCAAAAATGCTTCCATGCTTTCTAACTAATTTTCTCATTTGATTTTAATTTTTAAAAATAGTTTCTGCTCTGGATGGTGTAGCTCAGTGGATTGAGCGCGGGCCTGCGAACCAAACAACCACAGTTTGATTCCCAGTCAGGGCACATGCCTGGGTTGCAGGCCAGTGCCCAGCGGGGGACACATGAGAGGCAACCATACATTGATATTTCTCTCCCTCTCTCCTTCCTTTCCCCTCTAAATATAAATAAATTAAAAATCTTTTAAAAATATTTTCTTTATTTATTTTTAGAGAGGGGAAGGGAGGGAGAAGTAGAGGGAGAGAAACATCAATGAGAAACATGGATTGATTGCCTCTCATATCTTGACCAGGCACTGAACCCACAACTCAGGCATGTGTCCTGACCAGGAATCAAACCAATGACCATTCATTTTGCAGGATGACAGTCAACCAACTGAGCCATGTAGGCCAGGGATTAATTTTAATTTTAATTAAAAAAGTTAAATATATGTTATCCAGACTCTTATTTTTGGGCCTTGATTTTTTTTTCCTATACTCTACAATTTGAAAGAGAGTTGGTGGACTTCCCTGAAGAAACAAAAGATGTCGGTACCTCTTTATATATACTGCAAGAGATTCTTAACTGTTGTCTGTCTCAACAACAGTCTGGAGTCCTTTTCCTACACCAAGTCCTTCACTAATTTCATGAGTTTAAAATCTCTAAATCAAAGTTAGGATTCTGTTGATGTTTTTTCAAAAATGTTGCTAAGGTTCCCCATTACATATAGAAAGTGGAAGGAGAGGAAGGAAAATGGAATCCCATTTTTAACTCCTTAGCCTGGGCTCAAAAGCTTCAACTACATCAACTGTCTTTCAGACTTATTTCTTATGTGCAAATTCAAAATTCAGAAATATATTACACACTGTAAAGACCATCACAGCTGGGAGTAATTTCACTTAGAATAAATCTGTGAAATAATTATTAGTAGTAGCTATATTTCATAATGACTCTTGAAACACAGAGATGTTGAAGTACCATAAACCTTTAGTTAAGCCAAGAGATAGCAGAAACCAGGTTTGCGTCTTCTATCTCCAGAACATATACATATCCTCCCCACCCCTCAAGAAAAAAACAAACTTTGTTTTCTAAATTGCACAATTAGCTGCTGTTTTTGAATACTTTATTTTCCTTTCTCTAAACAGATTTGTACCTTTATTTCCATTCAGAAGAGTGTTATTCTCAGTGTCTTTCTTTCCATATATTTATCATCTTCCAAGATCCGGACAAACAATAAGTCCCTGTGAAACCTTCAGCTGGAAATTTCCTCTCTCTTCTCAGTACTATTGTACTTTTCTTACAGCATTTCTTACTCACTGCCACTTTTTAAGTGGCTTGTATTCTGTTTAACTTGTTCATTTATAAGCTTTTTCTGAGCCAAAGCCATATTTTGGTTCATCTTCACAGTCCACTTTATCTGGTCCAATGCCTTGTGTAGGAGGAAATGAGACTCTTCTTCCTCTACTTCTTTTTTTCCCCTGAAAAGTTAGTGAAGAGTGGGACTGAAAGTACAAGCCCATTAGAGGTTATGAAGATCAGTTCATTGTAGTTTAAGAAAGATTTTTACCTATGCAGTGCTGTTCTGGTCTGAGAAAACTCTATCACCTGGTCATAGCTACATAAATTACAATATATTATGTAAGGAAAATTAGACAGTTTCCAATATTGGCTTTGCATTTGATATCCAAAGAGCTGCAAAGCATCTGAATCTCATTTTAGCTGTACAAGTTTTGGACAGGTGGATTCATTTAATATAAAACAACCTTTCTCAGCATTAAAATTGTTAAACCTATTATCTGTAATTATCTTTAGATCTATTACCTGTACTTATCTAGATCTTCATTATCATAGAGAATCTGGCTGATATTTTCTCCAAAGCAAAGACTATTTTGATAAAGTGCTTTTTTATGTACTGCAGGCATCTTGGAAATAGCTCTTGAATCAAAATAAATGAGTTTCAATATAAATAAAGAAGCTGAGCTACTGCAGATGGCACTCAGCAAGATACTGGTGTGACAGCTAAAAAGATGCGGCATGACCCTCTCTGCAAGTGATGTTTTGTGTTGGCAAGATCTAATCAAATGAGTCCCATTGTGGAACTTGTGTATCCAATGAAATCTATGTGAAATGTAAATAAGAGCTTTGCTGATTTAGTGAAATTAAAAATATATATATAAACTATAACTAGAATGGTAGTTTGAGTCAAACTGAGACCTCAAAATAACTGTTAAACATGTACTTTTTTTCTAGACAAGGTGAGAACTGAAAAAAAAATCATATTATATATGTTACCTTGCTGTGAACATTATATTCAGTACACTGAAACATGACTTTATTTATTTGAAAACTGTAGCACATTTTACGGTTTGATTTATTTTCTAACACTTTCATAAGAGTTATATTAAATCACACTTTGTTTCATATAAGCCAACCTGAATATCTATCTACTGTTAACCTAAAAAGATTGGGGAATGAGGCTGCATTTTAAATATATATTCTACTGCCCTCATGTAGATCAATGCAGACAGCATCCTAAAGAACTACACTGTTTTGCTGTTGAAAGAAAAGCTTCTGATTTTGGTCAGTTAGGCAGAGAGGAAGAGGGCCACATCAAGATAATAGGCTATGCTCTAACCACAGCTGGGCAACTAAGCAGGGGTTCCAGTGTTAGCAGCAGCTTCAATAGCATTATCTTCCCTAAAATGCTCTTTACCTGAGTGAGGTGAGTGAGAATGGTTGAGTCAGATTTGCTTGTCATCCATTTGGGTATAGCTTAGTGACAGATAATCATGCAATCTTTAGGTCACAAGTGACTCAGGCCATCCAAGCTATCTCACTTAATACAGAGCCATTGGCTTTTGTTGAGAAGGGGCCAACCACATAGCTCCCTTGGCATCAACCAGAGAGCTGACACAACTCTAACTATTGGATAAATATGTTTATATGCAGTGGAAACTACTTGTTATACTCGTCACACGTTGGTCCAAGTTTGCCCTCTGGAACTATTCAGAAAATATAGAATCCTAGTTGCACATGCAACTCCTCAGATAATTGAAAGGAGCTATCACTGCCTTGCAAGGATGTGGGCTATCTTTCAGCCTCAACATTACCACTTACTTGAATATAAAATGACAAATACATTTCTCACATGACATGTTTCCAGATATTTCACTATTTTTGTCACCTTCATTTAGATGCATTTTAATTTGTCAATGCCTCCTTTTAAAAATATATTGGATATCCTGTAGTATTGCTAAAGTTTCTAGCAGAAATGGAATACTTGATAATAGCCATAAATTTCTCTTGTTTGTGAAGAGTGATAAGACCTAAATGTAAATAGAATTTTCACTTCTCAAAATTAGATAAAGAAGTAGAATATATTTAAAATATAGCCTTGTCCCTCAGATCTTTTTAGGTTAGCAGCAGTTGTTCAGGTTGTCTGATATGAATCCATTAGAATTTTAATGGATTAAAAATCCGACTGTAAATTTAGTGGTGTTACAGAATGGTATATTATTAGAAAGCATTGTCTAGAGTGTGTTGTCTTCAACCCACAGACAACACTTCACTCAGCTAGCTGCATTGTCTGTTAAATCTCAAAACTGTTGGATTCTCACCCTGGCTGGGTGGCTTAGTTGGATGGAACATTGTTCCTGTAGGAATGCATACAGGAGACATCCAGTTGATGTTTCTCTCTCTTTCCCCTTTTCTCTTTCTCTTTTTTTATCCCTGTTTCTCTCTCACACACACAAATCAATGAACATATCCTTGGGTGAAATTTTTAAAAGAAAAAATAATTGGACTCTCTAATAGAGATTGGAAGAACATCTGTCAGAGAAGGAACCTGGGTCATGACTTTCTCCTTAGCCAGATGAGTAACCTTGGATAAGTAACTAACTTCTGCAGTTTCCATCTTTCTCATTATTGTGACGGTGATTTTATACATAGACTTGACTAGATCATGACCTTTAAGAGCCCATGTAAATACCATTTTCCCAGGTAAGAGATTTCAATACTTTAAAACTTATTGCTTGTCAGGACTTCTGTCTTTTATTATAATTTGGCCCAGATTTAAACAGTTTTATCTTCAATAAAATATGAGAAAATGCTATGCCAGTTCCCACAGTCTTTGAATTCACTTTTTGGCTTACCCAGCAGCTTTGCTTTGTGTACACTATGAGCATATCATAGTGCTTGCACTGTGAATGAAACAAAGGAATATAATAATTATAGCTCTTTCTCTCGAAGAACTTACGGTCTAGTCAGGTAAATAAGATAGTACATTTTTAAACATAAAATATGAGTGTCTAATGTCAATGACAATAAATGATAATGGAATTCAGGGAAGGGAAAGAACATTGTAGCCTAGTAAGATGGGAAATACTTCATGAAGGAGATAGAAAGAGACAATAAAGCTGATAATGTAGGATTTTGATGTCTGGGTTAACAGAGCATTTGCAGACTTGTCAAAGTGATCAAGCTTTCAGATAAATCTTGATTGTTCTAGAAACTATGCAGCTACTGCATATACAACCCTGAAACACACAGACACTGGATAAGCATCAAACCATAAACAGGATTTCAGCAGCCTTTGTATACACAACACCCCACCCTGTTAACAGGCTACACCAAACAAACAGGTTATTTTACAACCTCTATGGTACCTGTCCAACATTGTACATATCAATATCAGAAGATTTGAGAACAGGAGGAAACCTGATATCTACTTCTGGGATCTGAAATATATATTCAGAAAATGTAAACATGCATCATAAATAAATTTGTTGCCAATTGGCTTTTGGTGGGGATGATTCTAAAAGTTCTCTTACTGCCAAATCATTGTTCTTGGCACCCTCACCAACCAGAATGGCAGAGGTTTGATGACAGTAATTATGGGGCCAAGTGAAAAAACTCTTAATGACTAACTTTTGTGACAGGAGAAAAGTCTGCAGCTTTCAGAATCAATTCTAGTCTGAAAAGACATCAATTTAATATGGATGTAGAGAGCTGAGGATGTCCTTCTGATGCCTGATTAGGAATCCAGCCGAACTGAACTTCTGGATCTTGCTGCTAACCTCTTCCAACAATCTGCTTGACAGTAGCACTAATTTTTGTTCAGTCAAATCATTTTTAAGAGAACAAACACAGTGGTAACAAATAAAAATTCTGTGCACTAATATCTTACACTTGAGTGAAGTAACTGTAGACCAATTATGAGAATGAGAGTCCAGAAATTTGTGTTGAGTGGCCGATACTAATACCTTAGTAAATATTTATTGAGTAATTGAGTTTGATAGAAACTAGAATTGTTTTACATCATTTGGAGAAAGGCTATGTTTATTACAATCAAGAAGTTATCCCTGGAAATTTCCTCCATGATGTGGCACACATATTAAGTACTACTGCTGCAGCCATTAATTCAAATCCATTAATTAGGGAGACAAATTATGGAATATTTTTTCTGCTTAATTTACCAAGATGTTTTCAGTCAATACAGGTTAGCTATTTGAAGAGGCTTCTCAGTTGTTAATACAACCCAAAGTTTATAGATTAAGGAACTAAACAAAACAGAAAACAATAACTGTTATTCATACTTAAAATCTCCAAAGTATATACAAACACATGCTTTGAAAATTTATGCTCTTAAAGTATGGCCCTGCAGACATCTTTTTTTGCATATCTATATGTTCTTTCTTACCAAGCAAACAATATTATTTTATTAGAGTGAAACTTTCTTCTACCTTTCCCAAAAGGATGGTTTTGTGTAGTCAAAAGCTGCATGAGACATGAGGGTGAGAATTACAGGTGCTGATATATCATTATAAACTCTTAAAATTTTTATACTTTTAAAATTTTATAGACAGTAGACAAAAAGAAATATGCTTAGATTAAGAATCCAAATTTATGGCTGATATAAACCCTACATCTTAAAGATCAACACCTTAATGATTTCCACAAGGGTGAAGAGAAATGAAATTCTCACACAATAGTGGGTTGTATAAATTAGTTCAACCTTCTTGAAGGACAATATTTCAGGATCTATCAAAGCTGTCAGGGATTGCTCATAACCTATAATGTAATAATTCTACTTCAAGAAAATCATTCTGCAGATATTCCTCTCACATATAATCCAAGGTGTACAGTTTTAAAAGTTGTTCATAAAATTTTTGTAACTCCGAAGATTCTGAGGGAAAAAATACACAATTCTATCTAAACAGAAAAAAATGTACACAGTATTTTTTCATTTGTTTATAATAAGAACATGGTTGCATGTTCAGGGAAAATTTTTTAAATGATAAGAAAGTCCTTACAATGTTTAATTTGGGGGAGGAAGATGGGGTGTTAGGATATGCATTAGTTTCCTATTGCCAGTGTAAGAGATTACTACAGACTTGGTGGCTTAACCCAACACAGATTTATTTCCTATACTTCTGGAGGTAAGAAGTTCAGCTTTAGTCTCACACAGCTAAAATTAAGGTGTAGGCTAAACTGATTCCTCCTGGAGGCTTCAGTGGAGAATCCATTCTTTTTCTTCTCCAGCTTTTAGAGGCTGTCAGCACTCCTTGGCTTGTGGCTACATGATTTTGCTCCCTGATTCTATGGTCTCATTGCCCCCTTATCTGTCTGATCTTCCTTCATTCCTCTTATACAGATCCTGTCATTACACTGGGTACACATATAGACTACAGGATTATCCCCCCAACAAAAAATCCTTACCTTATTCAAATCTACAGAATGTCTTTTATATAATAAGTTAACATTTACAGAATATGATAATTAGGCGATGATAAGTTTTGGAGGGCCAATATTCTGTTTATCACCGGAAGGGAGTGAGAGTACTTTTTATTATGTAATCTTTTAACTTACTTCACTTATTTATTTTATCCATGTTTATGTACTAACTTTAAAATAAATTCACCCTGGCTGCTGTAGCTCAGTGGATTGAGTGCAGGCCTACAAAACAAAGCATCGCCGGTTTGATTCCCAGTCAGGCACATGCCTGGGTTGCAGGCCATGTTCCCAGTATGGGGTGTGCTAGAGGCAACTGCACATTGATAGTTTACTCCTTCTCTTTCTCTCTCCCTTTTCCATCTCTCTCAAATAGATAAATAAAATGTGTAAAATAAAATAAAAGCTGGTAATACATTTAATATCAAATACAATCCTGTGCCACTCTTAAATGGCTGATTCATCTAAATCAGCTAGAATAATAATAATTCCTTTATTTAATTTAGATTTATATATATTCCACTTGGTTCTACAGAGGATTTAGGCAGTTTATAAAATAGGCAACTGTAGCAAAATAGGTAAAATAAAAATCTACCAAAAAGGGGTTAGAACTACAATAACACCAGAAAGATAATACTACCATAATGTGAGTTAAAATTACTTGCTTTGGTTAGGCGTAAATTTTGGCTCTGAGTTCCTGACAACTAAAGCAAAAAAGAAAACTATATAAAAAAGGTCACATTACTCTTATTGTTAGCAAATGAACATACATATTCATTTCCAGAAAGAAATATATTTTTGTGGAGAATTTCTCATGGGAATCATGGCATAGGTGGCATTTAGTGTTGTTGCAAATGATACCCTCAAAAACAACTTTACATCCCAGTTCAAAATCTCAGTTTTAGCTCTCTCTGCTATGACCCATAGTGGAAACAGATGTGGACAGAAATTTTCCATTCAGAGCTGAATTCCACTAGGTGCCAGTGAGAATAAGTGGGATAAGGGTTCAATTTCTGACCAATATGTCTGCACTATCCAGCCTCTCAGTTGCAGTGTCCTGGGGAAACTCACTATATCAAACAAATAAAGTATTAACGACAACATACAACATTAACTTATATGCTGATAACTTGAAAGGTTTGTGTTGATCTGAAACACATTTTTAGAAAGTATCCAACATTACTGAAAAGTGGGGGCATAATATAGATGCTGTCAATGTTGTGATGAAGGATATTACTACTGGCAATCTGGAGGTGCATGATGTAGCTTCTGGTTACAATAAATATTGTACAGTCTTGCCAAGCTTAGTTTGTTTTTTTCAAAAATCATTTTGGGTGTTCTCCGAAGTTCTACTAATTCCTGAAGTACTGACAGCTGTTCATTGTCCCTTTGGTGGAGATGTGTGGGATGGCTTTGATTAAAGAGACCCCCTAAACATCAATGAGGCTGACTTCCAACCAGTTCCTAGAGGGCCTGTTAAACATTGCTGCCACAGAGTGCTAGGAAAGGTCCTCCACCTCTCCTGGAAGGAAGAAGGAAATAAATACTAAACCTCAATGGACTCCTGAAAGAAACAAGTAATGAACTATTTTAACATTGAGTAATCATCCTAAAAATCATTGTGGCTTTCCTGGTTTTATAAATTTATATAGTATTAACCCACTGCATTGGTCTAGCCACAAATAATGAAATTTCCAAACAACTCTGACAGTAGGGACTTGTTTTTTCAAATTCCTCAGCAGGTTGAGATGCTTAAGATATATTTCTTTGAGGACACAAGCATTCCCTGTCCTCCTGATCCATAGTCCCTAGTTTGTGGTCCTGGCTTGTTATATTTCCAAGCAACAATTCACATTTTCACATAGTCAGAACAAGAACTACCAAAAGGAGAAAGGTAAAAGGCTTCTCTTTATGAGACTTTGACTTTGTGGGTATTTTCACCTAATTTTTTTTTTCAGCAGAATGTAACAAACACATGGCCACCTCTTTGCTAAGGGATCCAGGGAAGGAAATATTTATGGCTGACATTTTGCTTCCAACATCAATAATGGAGTTCTTTTGGTAAAAATGACAAATGGGAATGGATACTGGCTCGGCATTCAGCCAAGCATACCACAGCAATTTAATGAAGGTATGACGATAAATGTTTAGAGATGTATGGGAGATATAGTACCTGCTCTTCACCCCTTCTTGAAACTTCACTAGCCATTTCAGAGTTATACAAATAGTTTACATAGGACTTCTCTGAAAAATCACTCAACCAACAAATATGTAACAAAAATCTATTAAATGCTAGAATTATGAATTCATGATGTATTTAAATTAGAATAAATATTAATATATATTCTGGCTAACCTGGCCAGGTTAAAGAGAAAAGAGAAGGCATGTTGAGTTTCTTGATTCCTTTTAACATGGATATAAATACTAATTAATTCTAGATTTTGGAAGAAATATAACTTTTCAAAAAGCAAAATCATAAGAATTCTCACCATTAAATAGTGGAAACAGGGTTAATAAATTGTAAACAAATAAAAATAAATAAACAGAACAAAGAACAACCTATTAATACAACAAAGCCAATGGGAGAAAAGAGAAATTAAACGAAAGCATAACAAGTAAAAATAATCTAAGCTAAGGTACAAAAAGTAAGTCTAAAAATATCAATGAATATGATAATGTGAATTTGTTAAGTTTTACATAGACTATCAATTTGGGAGAGGAAAGACAGAAAAATAAAATCCAACTGTTTACCTATATCCTGTTTGTAAGAGGCATACCTAAGGAACACATGTACACACATCATAATACACTTAATACTCTTACTAGTTGATACTTGATCAAGTTGTTTACCAGAAATCTACATATCTTGTTTTCCAATCCATATCTTTTGTTCATTTCCCTGTGGGTTTAGAAAGTAATCGATTTAGAATGCATGGAAATTCACAGAAAAAAGCAAATTGCCAATAAATATCCAACCTTGTGAGAATAAAATTAAAGTGAGATGCAAATGGAAGGAAGGAAGAAAGAGAGGGAGAAAAATGTCGATGTTAATAATACAACATTTATCTTTGGTCACCAGATCTTGAGATGAAAGAAGCACCTCCCTCCAAAAAAAAAATCATTCCTGAGGCATTCTATACTCTTTTTCTATGAATGTTTCTCCTTTTATTTCCATGACACCATCCTCCACTGCTCTGTAGCCCCTGCCTACTTGATCTTACACTTATTTGTTTTTTCTCACCCTTAAATATCAATGCTTTCAATATTCAACCTTTGACTTCTCTCTTGCTATTCCATCTTCTCTAATGTTCTCATTCATTCATCTGGTTTCAACAACTGTAGACTCAAAAACGGTTATTTTCAGCCTAGGTCTTCCCAATGAAATTTAAGGTTTTCCATCCTAATGCCCATTCACTAATATCCGAGAGGAACTCTAAACTCAATATGTGAAAATATGAAAATATATTCTATATATATTTACCACTTAAATATCATAACAAGCCCTCCTTAAAGGCATGATAAAATATGTATTTTTTAGGGCTTAAAAAGTTTCTAACACTTATGTGAATATTTAAAAGATTCTGTTATTCAGCATTTTAGATTGACAAAATAAACTTTAAAATGAGAAATTAATCAAAAGACTAATACTGCAACCCAGTTTTAAAAGAGTTTATAATTTTATACAATGCAATAAGCCTATAAATGTAGCTGCAAAAACAGTCCTTGATACACAAATATTGCTTTTTAGTACCATAAAAATGTACTTTTGAGAGAGTAGCACATTATTGTTTAAGTGAAGCTCTTCATTAGATAGTATGAGAAAATGAGGCATGAAAGGAAGATGGAAAAGCCCCCTTAATAGTTCCTGTGCAGATAATGTAGGCCTAAGACAATCAATAGCCATGGCTCATTTATTTTATGTCCATGAGCACTTAAAGGGAAAATGTTAGTGTTTGCTATCCTGTTGGCTTTCTTTGCTCTGCATCAGTAATGAAAAAATGGATTTACATATAAAGGTGTAAATTTTATAAATTTGACTTAAACAAAAGGCTGTTATTGTTAACCAACATGGAAACACCTTATGTATACCTTGGGTAAAAGTCACTTCTAAGTACTCTGAAGATAAACACCCAATATAAAAGTTCATAAAAGTGCATTAAGTGTCCATAAAATTGAGTTACATAAAATAATTATAAGATGCCACTATACTTGATAAAAGCAATCCTGAAATCAACATATTTCAGAGCTTATAGCTTTTTTTTAAAGTCACTGACAGGGTTTCCAACTGGAACATATCTTTAGGTATCATGTATAAAGGTCCCCCTAGCATCACCTCTAGGGTGATGGAATACCGGAATTCAATCCATGCTACTTAAAGTCAAAAGGCTTCTTCCATTGTTACTGTCATATTTATGGGAACAGAGATAATGGAATAAAATCTTGGGAAAATCAATTTGTAATCTTAAACAATCCGTTACCATAAAGATAATAAAACAAATGCCATATAAAATGGATTATTACTAGCTTTTATATAAGATAAAGGAATGTTACACATTATGCTTTGAGCTCAGTGATCATTAGGTATTAGTAAAGAACAGATTAAAAGACAGTAAAGTTTTTCCATAAGAAGTCCAATCATAGCAGGAGGAAATACTGGGAACACTATTACGGCAGTAAAAGAGAAACAAAAGAAAGGAAGGAAGAAGAAACAATAAAAATGAAAATCCAAAATGTAGACCAATATATATAAGACAAGAAAGGCAAAATAAGAGAAACCAGCTTGGGGACTTCTGGCCAAGATGAAGGCAAAGGCAGATACACTTTGCCACCTCACATACCCAAAAGAAAGACATGAACAAATTTAAAAACAAAAAACAACCAGAACTGCCAGAAAACCAAACCGTATGAAAGTCTTGACAACCAAGGAGTTAAAGAAGAAACATTCATACAAACCAGCAGGACAGTTGGAAATGGGCAGCCAGGGCAGAAAGGATTCACAGCAAGGTGGTGGCTGGAGGACCAGGGTAGGAAAGGTGTTGGCTAACAGTCTGGGCAAGGCAGTGGCTGGCGAGCAAGTGGTTCCACATTTGCATGTGGATAAAGTGGAAGGAACAACTCAGGAGCAAGACAGACCACACAACCCAGGGTTCCAGTGCAGGGAAATAAAGCCTCAAAACCTCTGACTGAAAAAAACCTTTGGGATTTGAAGTGGTGGGAGAAACTCCCAGCCTCATAGGAGAGTTCCTTGGAGAGACCCACAGGGTCCTACAATGTACACAAGCCCATGTACCTGGGAATCAGCACCAGAAGGACCAATTAGCTTGTGGGTAGCCACAGAAATGACTGAAAGCCTGCAGAGAGCTCAGCAAGAGGCACAGATTCACTCCCCGACAAAATGTACCACAATGCAGTGACATGGGTTGCCCCACCCTGGTGAATACCTAAGGCTCTGCCCTTTACTGCCCTTTACAGGTATGCCAAGACAAAAAAAAATATGGCCGAAATGAAAGAATAGATCAAAGCTCCAGAAAAAAATACAACTTAGCAATGAATAGATAACCAACATATCAAATGCACAGTTCAAAATACTGGCAATCAGGAAGCTCACAGAATTGGTTGAATATGGTCACAAAATAGAGCAAAAAGTGAAGGCTATAAAAAGTGAAATAAAGGAAAATATACAGAGAGCCAACAGTGACAGGAATGAAACCAGGACTCAAATCAACAGTTTGGAGAAGAAGGAGGAAAGAAACAACCAAACAGAAAAGAATGAAGAAACAAGAATTCAAAAAAAAAAAAAAAATAAGGAGGCTTGGGAACCTCCAGGATATCTTTAAACGTTCCAACATCTGAATTACAGGGGTACCAGAAGGAGAAGAGGAAGAGCAACAAGTGGGAAACTTATTTGAACAAATAATAAAGTAGAGCTTCCCCAATCTGGCAAAAGAAATAGACTTCCAGGAAGTCCAGGAAGTTCAGAGAGTCCTAAAGAAGTTGGACCCAAGGAGGAACACACCAAGGCACATCATAATTACATTAGCCAAGATTAAAATGATGGAGAGAATCTTAGAAGTAGCAAGAGAGAAGAAGACAATTACCTACAAAGGAGTTCCCATCAGACTGTCAGCTGATTTCTCAAAAGAGACTTTACAGGCAATAAGGGGCTGGAAAGAAGTATTCCAAGTCATGAAAGGCAAGGATTTACATCGAAGATTACTCTATCCAGCAAAGCTCTCATTTAGAATGGAAGGGCAGATAAAGTGCTTCCTAGATAAAATCAAGTTAAAAGAGTTCATCATCATCAATCCCTCATTATATGAAATTTGATAGGGACTTATCTAAGAAAAAGAAAAAGATAAAAAATATCAACAGTAAAATGACAACAAACTCACAATTATCAACAACAGAACATAAAAGGAACTAAGCAAACAACTAGAACAGGAACACAATCACAGAAATGGGGATCACATGGATGGTTATCAGTGGGGAAGGGGAGGAGGAGAATGGTGGGAAATGTACAGAGAATAAGTAGCATAAATGATAGGCACAAAATAGACAGGGGGAGGTTAAGAATAGTGTAAGAATGTAGAAGCCAAAGAACTTATATGTATGACCCATGGACATGAACTAAGGTTGGAGAATGTGGGTGGGAGGGGGTGTGCAGGGTGGAGGGGAAAAAAGGGGGGGAAATGGGACAACTATAATAGCATAATCAATAAAATATATTTCCAAAAAAAGAGAAGCCAGCTCGGGTGTGAAATTAACTTTGGGTTTCCCCAAAATTCTTTTGTAGAATTCTCCTATAGTGTTCTATATTCCAAACTGCAAAAATGAAGAACAGAATAAGGCTTCATATAGGGGAAAATGTATCATCAAAGTTCAGATCAATAGTGTATACAGTCCAATAATTTGCTCTGATTTTAACAATAATACTTCAAAACATATATTTATGAAAACCTTATTTTCTTAATAACTTAATTTCAAAAAGAGAATAAAATGTTCTGAATAGTGTAGTGGGCAAAAATCTTTCTTCCTTCATTTATCTATTTTTCTCATATACACATATTTAATCTACACAGTAATTTTAATGTTTAAAACATGTTGGAATTGTATTTAGCACTTCCACTAGAATTTTTAATTTAGATACACTTACATTGCTATTTCCAAAATTATAGCAATATAAGTAGAAAAATGCAACTTATTATGGTATGTAAAACATAGTATGGCACAGTGCCTCACAAGTGGCCTTCTTGAAAAAGAGTGCCAAAGTAACCAGTGTACATAGAAGGCTTCTACACTAGAAAGATAAACATTAAGCTCCTCCTGTGCCACATTCATGATGGCACAGTTCTAATGTGGTTGATGGAGTGGTCTTTCAGCTGTTTCTGTTCTCACTGTTCTATTGCTGCAAGATTTTCTTTACTAATTTTTTTCCTAAAAATACATTTACTAGCTTCACAAGAATAAATAAAGTATACATAATTTTTCACACATTTATTGTGTTCTTAATATATGCCAGACATTAAATACAGACACTATCAAAAAATAAATGTTATTGTCAGTGCCTATTGTTCAGTGTATAACTTAGCTGGAAAAGAAGACGAGAAATGATAAAAAAGAAAAGAGGTAGGGGGCTGTGAGAAAATGTGCTAGATGTTTTTTACACTTTATAATATTTTTTCAGTGTTGGTAAGATGAATATCTGCAGTTAATGTCTTAATTCAAGACCAATGACCCATTGAATTGGATGGTCTTACTTTTATTATAGGATATATACATATATATCAAGTTATAGTTATAAATTATAAATGAATAATATGTAGAAACGCAGGGTTTTTGTCCTCCTGGGGTATTTATTTTTCCTTTTCTTTTACTTTAGGCTAATGATCACTATGTTTATCTACTAATATATAATCTGCATTAGAAAACCCTAGTTTTGAGCCTAATATTAGGAAAAACCAGTTTAACATAATTTTCAGATTCTTTATATATCAACCCACTGTGGTTTCTTTTTAACTTACTCTTGCATTAGGAATCATATATTTGTTAATGATGTATATGTATATTTCTAATCTTATTTCTTCAGAATAATAACAAGAAAAAAGGCATATTTTCTTGGGGAAAAATGTTATTTGTAGTATTCCTCCTATTTTCTAACTGAAAGGAATTATTCTTTTTAATTTTTTTAAGGATTTTATTTATTTATTTTTAGAGAAGGGAAGGGAGGGAGGAAGAAAGGGAGAGAAACATCAAATGTGTGGTTGGTTCTCATGTGCCCCCTACTGGGGTCTGGGCCCACAACCCAGCCATGTGCCCTAGACTGGGAATCGAACCTGCTACACCTTTGGTTCCCAGGCCATCACTCAGCTCACTGAGCCACACCAGCCAAGGCTGAAGGGAATTATTTTTACGCAATGATTCTTTTTAGTATTATATCTGTGGGCATAGCAACACAACTTCAGTAGTTGTATCAACCAGTGGAGTTCTAGGTTGCCAAAGTACAAGTACAATATCACAGACTCTCTGCTAAATTTTTGGCACATTGTTTCATGTAGGTCACACAACTCCTTAAAGTTATCATTTACATATGACAAAGAATGACATCTAGATGACTAAGATTCTGTCCTGGGTAGCTCAGTAGGAAAAAGGAATAAATGTTACTGCACTTTGCAATACAGTAAGCAATTACAAAAAATAAGCTTGGCTTTCTTTGCCATAAGGAACTACCCTTTCCTACTCAAAAGTCTTCTTTATTTAGTGAAATCCTTCAGGATGGCAGGGAATATTCCCCACTCAGGTAAATAAACCACCATGGCAATGAGAATTCAACCTTTCCATCCCCAGAGCATTCATACTCAGTAGTTCTCTCTCCTGAGCTCCAAGATCATGTACACCCAGTCTGCATCCCACTTGGATGTCTAACAGATAGCTCAGAGTTTCAAGCATAAGACAGAATTTCTGATCCCCTCACCACAAATAATGAAATTTAACAATATGTTAGTAAAAAGAAGTCATGTTTTAGGACAATGTATGAGGTATGATTCAGCGTTTATAAAAATAGTGCATGCATGTACTCATATACACCATATATGTTGATATTTGTTTGGAAAACATCTGAAAGAATATAGGTTTGAGTGAAAACAGTGACTATGTCTAGAATGGAGGAAACCAAAAAGCTTTAATGTCCTGCAAAATATGAAACTAAATTATTAAAAATTTATTAAATGAACCTTTGATATTGTTATAATTAAGAAAAAACTAACTGAAAAACTAGCACAAGTAGGTTTTGGTTTTATTCATGTATTTTGTGACTCGGAGCATGGATAGAATGACAATGAAGCGTCCATTGTAAAGAGTTCATTGAATATATTTTGTCATATTTCTAAAGAAAAATAACAGGTATTCAAAATCAGTTTTTTTCTTAGTTGGGTGGTAAATATGTGGGGTATTCTGGTCTCATTCTAATCTTGGTAAATAATTTAGAATTAATTAAATAGTTTAGAATACAAGAGTACACTTGGCTTTTTTAAAGCACTCATTTGTTTATCTAAATATTATTGATGAGAAGCTATCAATGCATATATTTTCCTTCATGGTATCTTAGTCTCTTGCTTTGCCTATTTGTTAAAATTTCAGTAATCTTATCACATTCATTTATGTACCAGAAGATTACAGCTTTAATATATCATTATCCACATCAGAAAAGAATATTTGTAAGTGCTCATTTGCATATGCTGTTCTGTAGGGCTCAATAGTTGAGTGATCTTTTAGTCAAATGACTTGTAGTAACACATTAAGACGCACCTTCAGGCATTGTACTAACTACGAAAGGAACTGTAGGGATGAAACTCTCCCTATCTTCCTATCTTCTTATCTTCTTAATTATTTTACTCACCTTCCCTCTTTCTCTCCCTTTGCACTCTTTCTTTAATGGATTTTTTTTTTTAAATCTAGCCTTTCTGTAGAATTACTTTCCTGCCTTTTTACACCTACACTGTTCTAACTACCAGAGCTGGGCTTTTATTAACCTCTAAATTACGTCTTGAAATCCAAAATACACTCTCTTCTTTATTAACTAGTAAACAGAAGGTTGGTTATTTGAGTACTCATCTTGCTGGGGGAAGAGCAATATTTGTAAGACATTCTATGTATTTCTGCTTTTATTTAATACAGAAAACTCAATTTGTGAAGTAGAAAGATATGAAACTTAATGAATTTAACAGCTTGCTACCTTTGCTGACTTGATACAAAAATGCCCTTTGGATTAGTTTCTTACTTTAACTGAGCATAGATGTCATTCTCTGTCATATGTAAATGATAACTGGATGGAGCTGTTGTGTGACCTATATGAAACAATATGCCAAAAACCTAGCAGAGAGTCTGTGATATTGTACTTGGTCTTTTGCAGCCTAGAAGTCACATACTCTGGTCTAAATCAGCCTCACTTGGCCCTCTTTCTACCTCAGGCTCTTGATTGCTCCTTTGAGTGAAATTCCTGTTTTCACATCAGTCCTAAAAACCAAGTTTAGCTTAATTTCCCCTGGTTGCATTTTCATTAGGCTATTATCTCTGGAATTGAGGTTTTACATTCCCTCTCTTACACAAAGCATTTCAGATAATGATATTCAGCCATTCTGCTACAATCTTTATGGCTTAAAACTGCTTCCTGCTACTGTAACTCCTGTAGGCTTACCTCTTTTTAATTGAAGAATGGCTATTGACCACCTTTTGAACTGCTCCCTAAATATTTTCTTGGCTGGATATTCTTCAAGTCAGTGGTTTACAACCATTGTCTCCACTGAAGATGCTTAAGAGAAAACATGACTTCATATCTGTTGTTATGGACTGAATTGTGTTCCCCAAAATTCATTATGTTAAATGTTTAAGCCCCAATGTGACCGTATTTGTAGACAGGGCCTATCAGGAGGTAACTAGTATTAATGAGGTCAAAAGGGTGAGTCTTAACCTGATAAGACTGTTGGCCTTATAAGAAGAGAGAGACCTCACTAGAAACCAACCCTGATAGCACTTTGACCTTGGACTTCCAGCCTCTAGTACTGACAGACCAAAAACGTCTGCTGTCGAAGCCATCCAGTCTGTGGCACCTTGGTGAAGCCCTAGCTGACTAAAACTTGCATAGTCTCAAATTTGGTTGCTCTAATGTTTTAACAAAACCTAAATATTTTTGCAATAAAGTAAAACAAATAGAACTACAGTCAGTTCACAATAATTGCAGCATTTCGTAATGATAACTGGTATAGTGTCATTTACTCAGCCTGCACCATGAAAGAGAAATGACTCATGTAGTCAGGCAGTTTAGAGCCCTGTACTATAAAGTGCTGAACTCTTTTTTTATGGCTTGGAAATGTAAAACAATTAAAAATATTTGTGAAAATTGAGCCATGTTATTAACAGATTTCACTTAAATTGTTAAACATAATTATTGAAATATGTAACCCTTGTGAAATATTTTACCTCTATTGTCTGTTCGGAAATCTTATTTGTTGTAAAGAGGCAAATAAAAGGGGGCAGATATAGATATTCCTATCCTGTCAGCCAATCAATCAATTCATACTTATTCAATCACTACTATGCATTAATTTCAGCTTAAACTGTTAGATTGTCTCAAAATAAGTATTTTTTCTAAACAAAACATACTTAGGACAGGGCTTTAAACCTACAGTGTCTTTGGTAAGACCAGCACAGCACACGATTTTCCTGGGTGCAACCATGTATCTTAGTTTCCGTGATCCCTCCGTTTGTACTTAAGTGCACGCAAATGACACAGTTACAAAAAACGTATTTTCACTACAAATTATTTGTATTTTCACTCCATATAAAAACATTTGAATATTTCTACTTCTGTTTTTTTGTCATTTGCTAAAACCTTTTACTTATAATAATTGGGCACTGTTAAAAATACTGGATAACTCTACCTTTGCCAACATGGTTTGTAAACATTTCAGAAAATTTTATAACTAAAATGTACATTAAAATAGTCTATTTTTTCTTTATGTGTATGTTTGTCACATATTACAAATATTTTAGAAGAGATAACTAATAAAGTTTTTGAAGAAAGATAGAGGTTGAAAAAATATGCTATCTTTATAAAAGGACATAACAACTTTATAAGTGCAGGTATAGGAAAATTTTATGTTCATTCCTCCTCCTCCAAAGTAGAGTGAGTTTCCTGTATAGGTAGAATCATTTCAAAGTAATTTTGAGATACTTAACTGTTTTCATGGAAAAGAGAATAGAAATTAGAATCAGTTTCAACTGATTGCTTTTGGAAATAAGAGAAAAGGGACATGGTGTCCTGTCCCTGTTGACTAAGGCAGTCTTGGGTAGTGAAGGGACTATGGGTGGTTCAAAGGCAGAGGATGGGTGTGCATTACCCATGGTTCCTCTTCCTAACTAGGATCCCTGGGGAAGTGACTTGATTTCTGTTTCCCTAGTCTAAGGTGGCAATAATTACAGTATCTTCATCATAATAATGAATAGGAATCAAAGGAAAATAATGTGTAAAAACCACTGAGGAATATCTAAAACTCATTATCTACTTGTTATTGGCACTGTTGTTGCTGTTGCTACTGTTTATTAAAAAGTATTCTATTCCAAGCAGTAAGATCTTAGGTTTCAACATCTCAGTAACGTCCAGCTTAGATTAGAAGACATATCAATATCTTCTGTTTCTGTCAGATTCTGAAAGATACTTAAAGCATTAAAAAACAGATGTATCCTGAGGTTATTTCCATTCTTTCTCATGTTTTAGTAGGGATGCCAGTTCAGAGTAATTTCAAAGCAATGTAAGCATATTAGAGGCATACATTGTCAGCCTGAATCTATTGCAATGTGCATAACTTGATTATCAAGGTGTTGGAACAACTTGGCAAATATCACTTAGGGCCTTCATGCCTAGTAGACAGAATAACTACCTCAATTTTTCAAGTTGATTAAGCTGGTTAAGTAAGAACACTGTAATTCTTCATTCATTTATCTTCACTTAATCAGATGGAAGGCTTTTTTTACAGACAAAGAAATCTAAACAGGGTGATGTAATCCTTCTACTATTTTTCTTTCCCATCTACTCGCAAGCCAGCCACTATCCCTTTTAAGAAAAATAGATCTTTTAATAAAACACTGAATCAAAGACCCTCATTTCAAAGATGTGAGGTTCCCTTCCTTTCTTTTTAATTGAAAACATTTAATAGACATTGTAGGAAATAAATGCCAAAGCACTACCTCTGAAAGTTATTTAAGAGCTTCTTTCAATCAATTCACAAGTTTAGTTATGAGAACTGTGGTACCTGTTAAGTATTGAATTAAAAGAATTGAAGAGGAGGAATACACTGTTAGGAAAATCCCAGAAAGTAGTGATACTAGAAATATTTATGAACATCTATTGCAAGCAGTCTTAAAATCTGGTAAATTGCATTTTAATTATTTTGTAAATGTACTGAAATTAAAGAGCATTTAGAAAGCAGTCATCTAGAATTGAGGAGGTATAAATTAATCACGTGGTGGTATTGAATATTCACAAACTTAGGGATCCCTAATTGAGCAATGATAATTTTCAAGCAACACTAGAACTTTCTGGCACATGCTCAGGACTGCTTGGAGCATATTTCACACTGCGGAAATGTTTACTCTACCCAGCAGCCTATGTCTTCCAATGGAAACACAACAGAGATTCAAACCCAATAAATCATTCTCAAGGTACAGAGATTCAAATGCCTCAAGTGCTTTCATTCACTTTGCTTCAGGGGTGGGACTTATAAATTGAAGAACTCTTAAATTTGTTAGAACATAGCACTTTGGAAATGAGAAAAGCAAAGCCAGTTAGATTCTGGAATCTTATTTGTATGTCACTCTGCATTAGCCTTGGCAGTTGAGTGTCTGGAATAACTGATAGGTTCCCAAAGTGTGATGACTGAGGCAGTCATTTCACCTCTCTGGCCAGTGGACGGGCTAAGACACCTTCAGACTCAGAAAGGATCTCAGAGGTGCCCCAGGACGGCCACCCATTTTAAAAAC
>PVKM010018966.1:0-24619 GCA_004027735.1 Carollia perspicillata | reverse complement strand
AAGAGCTCCCTTGCAGCCCAGAGTTGACAGCTTCTTGCCTGCCTCTGTCTCTGGACTTGGAAAATATCTTTGTGGCTGAATCCTCTTAAGATGCTACTGTGACTTGGCTACTGAATGGCTTGTTCCCTAGAGTGAGCCCTGTGATCCCTGCAGGGAATGGGTCAGGCTTAGTCAATCTTATCAGTGTGCTTGCGTACCACTGGTGCCCGGTAAGCATTTAGTAAATGAAATAAAAGGGGTGACTGGTGGATGGACAGGTGGATGGACAGATGGATGGATGGATGGCTGGATGGATGGATGGATGGATGGATGGATGGAAGGATGGACAGATGAATGAGTGAGCAGAGGGATGGATGAGTGGGAGAACAGAAAGCTAAGTGGATGAAGGGCTGAGTGGGTAGAACGTACATGGAAACACGCATAGACGAAAAGTGAGTGACTAGACAGAGAGAAAGATAAAAAGAACAATGGATGGGATACTTGTTTAATGGATGGAAACTAAAATAAGGGATTGATGAGTGAGTGAGCCTGGGGTTTTCAACCTATTGCTCCGGGACTCTTCGTCTCCACAGATTATCTCTTTGGTAGAAAAAGAAAAGCTATTCCATGTTTAATTTAGTGGTAGAAAGCAGAGAAACTTGGCAATGAAATAGAAAGAAATAGTTCACAGAATACCAATCATTTTTAAAATAGAAATGTTTGGAATTCTGTCTCCTTTTGAACCATAAGTCCACAAATGTTTTTTAACAAAATTTAGATATTTAACAAAATGTTAGAGTTCAAGGCTACACAAAGACTTCATTTGAACACTATTACCATGCCCTCTGTGCGTGTGGGTGTCTCTCTCTGTCTCAGTCAGTCTCTTTCTGAATCATTTTTGTCACTTCCAGTAGAATCATCTTTTTACAAATCAACTCTGATCAGGACACTCCCCTGTTGCCCTGGCATCTGCTTTGCAGTGGGCCTCCCACACCCACGGGACAAAGTCAGCAGCTGGCGGGAGTTTCGAGGCTGTTCCCGGTCCGGCCCCTCTCCCTTCCACACCCACCACCGGCCCCAGACCCCCTGCTGCTGTGTTCAGAGAAGAAGGACCAGGGCCCTGCTGTCCGGTCCATATCCCAGATCCGCCACGTAAAGCCTGTTTCTTGACCTGCTTGTGGAACTAGTACCCACCTCAACAAACGTCAGCTCCTCGTGAGCCTGAAACATCTGCTCCTCCTGCCTTCTTGGGAAGTCCTCTCCTGCTGAGTGTCAAGCTTTCTTATCGTCTCTACAGTCTTGGTGTGGGCTCCGACTTCAGTGAACTCATATCACCATGCGTTTGCCCTAAGGGTTCCTTTACTACACCGTCGTGGAGGGGTGCCCCACGTGATTCTCCCAGCCCTCAACAGATACAAATGAGAGTGATGGTTGGGGAATACCTACTATGTGTCCGTCCCCATTTTAGCTGATTTACTCCTTTTCTACTCATATACTCCTAGGGTGCACGGATGTCATTGCTCCCATTTCATAGGCGAGGCTCAGAGAGGGTGTGTGTCTGCTCCGAATCCCCCGAGAGCAGATGGAGGCCTTTCCTTTAGAGCGCTGGCCACCGAGAGGTGCTTAATAAATATCGAGTGAGCAGATGTCAACTAACTTGACCTCCATCATGTGATCCTGAGCTCAGATGGATGGATGAAGGGGCGACCATCTTTTCATGTCATTTTCTGTGCGATATTAAACTGGTCTCTGCAAATTCCCATTTATTAAATTTCTCATATTTTTCACGTATGATTCATTCCCTTGGGTCTTTTACAATATGTTTAAGCTGAAACTATGACATTGTTTTCTTAAAGGGCAATCCAAGGTTTGCTGTAAGGTTGGACATACGGATCAGGCGACGTTACCTGCCCCTGAAAAGGTCCAAGTGGAAACTAACGTGCCGATTTTTGAGTGTTTTGGGGAGTCATGAGGGCATCTGCCCCTTTGTGCATCTCACTGGGTCCATTTACTATATCCACAGGGTCAGAAGGCTGAGCCTGGGTCTGAATTTCACATCCCCCGTGTCAAAAGAGGTAGCTGATGTGGAGAGATGCTCAACAAATACTGGCCAGAGAACTGAAATGACTCCACTGTCATATAACTGCTCTGAACTTTAATTTTATCTGCAAAATGGGTCCAACGAGGACAGCTACGGGCAACTGCGGGGCCCCAAAGGGAAGAATGAATGGGTGAGCTGGGTGTGCCTTGACTGGCGTGTGAGTAGAAAGCCATGTGTGAACAGTGGTGAGAGAATGAGCTAGGGAACCAGGTTCAAAGCCAGAGAGTCTAACCCAGTTTAGGGGTCTGACCTTGGACTTTCCCCCTTTAAGCTTTAGTAGCTTTACTCGTAACATGTGGATAATAATAGAACTCGTTCTTTGTTTACTAAATAAAGACACAGGACTCCAGGTTAATTTTTAATTTCAGAGAACCAACAACCGATTTTTAACATAAGTATACCCCATGCAATACTCAGGACATACCCTAAAAAGAAGGTGTTTTTTCTGAAACACAAATCTACCCAGGGTCCTGCATTTTCCGTGAATTTGATGGAATAAGACATGTAACATGCGGGCCTGCAATGTACGCTCCACAGTGTTAGTCATTATTTTTACTGTGTGCTCCATCAGTGGTAGCTCCAGTCTCTCTTCCCCTTTTAAAGTAACCTGCTCTGCTGCCATCGCGCCTCCCCACGTCCCCCGCCCCGTCTCTGCCTCTTAATACACTGTGAGATGTCAGAAGGGGTCTCGGATGTAAAAAGGGAGCCAACAGCTGTCTCAGAAAGAAGTTGCTGTCAGTTGAAATGAATGCTGAGCTAATAGGCCTATTAATAATGAGCTTTATTATAGGAGGCCACTTACGTTAATAATTCTCTGTATTTGGTATTTGACGCTGTGACATTTATACTGAGCTGAATGGCGGCTCCGTGTGTGTGTGCGTTTAAACCCATTTAGCTCACTTTTACTCTGAGTGCAGCTGCAACATCGGGGAGCAGAAAGTGTTTTGTTTAAACACGCACACGCCACACACACATGGCGTCGGACTGTGTGTTTCCTCCCGGGCGTCCGTGCGGCTCGGGCGCCATAGTGATGTTGTTGCGGAATGGATGCCTCAAAGGGGGGTGGGGGGACGGGGGGAGGACGAGGAGGAGACCGAAGCTCAGTTCTTACCTTTTCACCCTGGGATTGTCAGTCTAGCCCAACCTCTGCCCTTGCAGCGGGGAGGAGCTCGCGGTAGGCTTAGCCTGATTTGCATACTGTGAATTCTCACCGCAGTAGCTGGAATTGTGACAGGGACTAATTAGCATTTCCACCCCCCTCTCTTGCCTCTTTTATATTTGACGACAGTGCCTGAGCAGTAGGGGAAGTTTAACTAAACCCAGATTACGAAGTCCTGCTCTGGTTCTGGAAGTTAGAAAAATCAACACTACCAGTGGGTGCTGCTTGGCGAAGAAGAGGTTGGGGCAGAGGGAGTGTTTATTTAGATGGCGGCGACTGCAAGGCAAGCTGCACACAGTACACGTTTATATTTCAGTGCACCCACTGCGGGAGCCTGGAGAGTAAATTGAATTTCCTCAAGTGTCCCTCCATCCCGTATGCCAGGCTCTCGTAATCCAGGTGTGGGGCCGGCCTTTATGTCTCACTGCAAACTGGCCTGGAATTCTCTCCGATGGGTTAAAGAGCTCATCCCAAACCACAGGGCTGCAGACTGATAAAGCCCAGGTTCAAACTCCACCAGGGCCATGTCTACTGTGTTCTGATGTCCTGGCAACCAGGTTTCACATGGGTGCCTCTGTCATTCTAAATGTACGTAATCCAGGTGGTGCCAAAGACATCCACCATGTCTTCGTGACTGGCAGGCTTGTCCTCAGGCTGGGTAGGGACTCTATCACTGGGGGTATGTTAGAAATTCAGAAGGGTGGGCTGCATTAGAAGCTGCATTTTAACCAATCCCTAGGTGATTCATCTGCATTAAAATTGGAAGAAGCTCATGCTCTGGCCAGGTAGTTCAGTTGGTTAGTGTAGTCCTGATACACCAAGGTTGTGGGTTTGATCCCCGGTCAGGGGATCAGGGCTCATACAAGCACCAACCAGTGAATGCATAAATAAGTGGAACAACAAACTGACCTCTCTCTCTCTCACTCTCTCTCTCTCTCTCTCTTTCTCTCTCTCTCTCCTCACCTCCCCCTCTCTCTAAAACCGTTAAATAAAAATCCAATAAAAATGTTCAGAAACTCTGCCTTAGAGCTTCCTTGGATGAACACCTGGCTTTTCCTTGAACATGCCACACACTGTGCAACTGCCCTTGGCGGAGTGAAGTCTGTCCGCCTGCTGGGCACACCTCCCATCTCAGCAGGGCCAGCGCTAGGGGACTCACCCTCATCTCCAGCCCCAAGGACAGACACGGCACCTCTCCACAAGGCCTGGCCCTCCACCCCTGTGTTCCTCCTCCGGTGGACATCACCAAGTGCCCCGGCCACCCCCGCCCCAGCCTGGAGGAGAACAACCAGCAGGTTAATTTCAGGGCCACCAGTGCACAAAGTACCTGACAATTACACAAAATGCATGTATAAATTCAAGCCAGACTGCCCATGAAAGATCAAGCTAGATGAATTTCCTTAATAAGTGGTTAAAACATGTTAAGTGTTTCTGGCGCTGGTTTGCCGCTCATGGGTTTTCAATAAGACGCTCTGAGGATGGAAGAACCACTTTTATCAAATATTAAGCTACTGTAAATTTACTGTAATTGAATAATTTGCCTCTTAGCCTTGGTTCACTAAAACTGAAGAGAGGCTTTCATCCCTAAGTGATCGCTCCGCGGTCTGTTTCAATATATGTCATGTCACGCCGGCCGCATCAGCACCACCATTTGAAGCTCGGTCATTTCGATGCTAAGAGACCCCGTAAATGGTCTGGATGACTGACTATAAAGTACGTACATAGTTAGTTATATTAAACTGTGATTAGGGTTTCGACTTCCATATTTAAACTCGGAGTAGTTTGCCCAGCTTTTATGACTTTATGGAAGTGCTAATGTGAATTTCACAAGGCTTTTCATAGAAATCTAAGCAAAGGCAGCCCTCTCGGTCTAGTTCATATAAATATTAAGGAGATGGAGAAGCAACAACAAAAAACCCAGTCACCAGTTGGAAACAGATCAGATCAATGCCCACGTCTATAAATGATGTCTCAGGAGATGGAGAAGGAAAACAGTTTGGAGCTTTGAAAGAGAACATCTGAATTTGTCCCCTAGCTCTCCCCGTATTTTGGTTTAGTTATTTGGTCCAAAGTCATCCTAAGCCTCAGCTGTCTCGTCTATAAAATGAACAGCCTGTCCCGTGGGCACACGCCTGAGTGGGGGTGTGAATGTGTCTGCGAAAGGACGTGGCGGGACACTACACTGATGTTTCTCAAAGCATTGCCTTTGGACCACCTGTGTTGGAAACATCCCAGAGGCTTGTCCAGTTCAGATTCCTGGATGTCACATCTGTTCTGCTCAGTCAGAATGTCTGTAGCTAGAACTCAAGAATCCTCCTTTTTTCAAGAGTATTGGATCGTTGGCATACACCTGAGAGCACAGGAAGTGCATCTCTGAGTATAAGCTTGTTCTCATTGTGTCTGAGTGGGGGAGGAAGGTGACTTCACCCTTTCCTTCAATTGTCTCTTCCTGTCCACGCTGTAATATCCAGGCATAGCACAGGAAAAGTGAAGGAGCTCATAACCCCTTAGTGCCCTCAGCAGGAGAAAAGGCCTCAGAACAGAACAACGGGAGGTATGGCATTAAACATAGGTTATAGCCCATCACTCACTGGGCTAGGATGGCCTTCTTTCCTTTTCCTACTCAAACTCCTACTCATCCTTCTAAACCCAGGTCACAATCGCCTCCATTCTAATGTGTGTTTAGACCCCTGGCTTGACAGATGAGAACCATAGTCCCTTTGCGTGCACATAGGAGACACCAGGAATCACGCGTGTGGTGGGGAAAATTCCAATATGGCCTCTAGGATCCCTACCCCCTGGTGACAAACTCTGTCATCTCCTCTGTTTGAGCGTGTGCGTGACTGGTGAAGACAATGGGGCAGTCACTCCCTCGGTTAATTCACATCGTACACGACTGTTGGTCGACACCTTGATTTCCACGTGCTGAGTGCCTGAGCGGAGGACCCAGCTAAGCTCTGCCCAGGCTCCTCATCCACAGAAACTGGAGAGAAAATACACTTGTGTTCATTTAAGCCACAAAGTTGTGATGCTTTGTCATGAACCAATAAATCACTGATGCAACAAAAGGTGTGAGTACTAAGGACACAGAGAAGAGACTCTGGAGACTCCTGGGCCCCTGCCTGTGAAGACCTTTTAAAAAATGTATTTATGGATTCTGGAGAGAGGGGGAGGGGGAGTAAAGGAAATACACACACACACATATTTTATATATATGAATTTGTGAATGGATATATGTGGAGATGTGTGTGTATGCATGTGTGTGTGTGTGTGTGTAGAGAGAGAAAGTCATCAATGTAAGAGAAACATTGATTAGTTGCCTCTCACACGTGACCCAACCAGGGACTGATCCCACAACTCAGGTATCTAGGTATGTTCCCTATTGGAATTGAGCCCATGACTTTTCAGTACATGGGGTGCTGCTTCAACCAACTGAGCCACACCAGCCAGATGAAAGTTTTTTTGTAGAAAAATCTTTAGCTTCCACCTTGGTGGAGAAGAGTGGTAGGTAGGATACCTGTCTGATTTAGACAGTCAGAGAATGTAGGGCTTTATACAAGTGGCCAAGTTCACTTGGCTTGATGATTTTTCAAGCAATCGTACTTTATCATGACATTTCTGATTGCATTTGGGCTGGTAAGAATTCCACAAGCATTCAACCATGTCACCATATCTTAAAAAATTTATCCCTTACACAAACGGCAACTTCACCTTGCATTTCGGTAGACTTTAGAGCATATGAGGTCTGTCCTGAAAATGTCCAGCCAGTGTTTATATAATGACTTTATGCAAATTCAGTGGAACCTGGCCACCAAGGAGAGTGGCTGAAATGTGCACGGTGAACAATGACGACTTCACTGTACTAGTCAGTGGGATAGTAGACACCACTGAGTGAGCAGGTGCACTGTGTGGCCATCACATTCAAAGTGACTAAGTGAGTAGAGCGATGGATCTACATCAGATTTTGTGTTAAGCTTAATCAGTCCCCCATGGAAAATACTTGGATGATTCAGACGTCTGCAGCTATGGGCAACTGGTGATTGGCAGCTGCATCAGGACAACATGCCTTCATCACATCTTGTGCAGAATTTTTTGGTGAAACATTGAGTCACCCAGGTGATTCGATCAGTCTACAGCCCAGACTTGGCACCCTGTGACTTCAGGCTTTTCCCCAAACTAAAATCACCTTCGAAAGAGAAGAGATTTCAGACCATCGATGAGATTCAGGAATATACGACCAGGCAGCTGGTGGCGATTAGGAGAACCGTGTGAGGTCCCAAGGTGCCTACTTTGAAGGGGACTGAGGCATCATTGACCTATGTACAATGTTTCTTGTATCTTGTATCTTTTTCAATAAATGTCTCCACTTTTCATATCATGTGCTGGATACTTTCTGTGGACAGACCTCGTATCTCAGTATTTTTCATCTGTCTGCTACTGATGAAATAGTCCAGCTCCAGGAAGACACAGCATGGGCATCGGTGACTGCACAATTTTTGTGAACCAGTGTCACATTGCTCCCTCCTGACCATGTGTTCCCTTTCCTGCAAAGAGCTCCTAGTGTTTTATTCATGACCATAATCATCCTTGTTGTACAGATGAAGAAACTGGGTCATAGTGATGTGGACACTGTGAATTCCTAAGAGCTACCTCAAAAGAAAATCGACGTACTTTTTCTTCTGTTATCACCGTGGGTGTAGGGATCATGCACTTACATACGTGCATGGCACATCCTCATACATGTGCACATATCCGTGATTGAATTTTGCAGGAGTAACTTCCAAATTCCTGTTTACCATGCCAGTTCCTCCAGTGCAATATTGCTATCCAGCCGCATCCAGCCAGGAACATCCATGGTGATTTAACTCCAAGAAAAATTCAGATGTGCTTTTATATCTACGTGGGCAGAAGCACAAGACCAGAGACTGTCCATGGGGCACACTGGCAACCTGGCCCTCCGTCATTCCAGGTTAGAGACAAAATGTTAACACAAAACCATTACTCCTCTCTAAATACCAGCACTGTGGAGCTGCGAGGAACCGGTAATTTGCTTTGTTAAAAAGCTGCCCGGGACATTAGGCGGCGTTCTTCAGGGGAGTCATGGATATGGGAAGAGACAACCATCTCAGCCTTGGATGGCTGAGCCTTCACCGTGGTCTGAGTTGGTTCAGTCATGCCTTCATTGCTGGAGATTTGAAAAGCCCGTGTGATTCTTCCCAGCCCGAGACAACCGAGAAATGTCCTTTGGAGGGCGGGGGAGCAGCCGGAATCCACCTTCATGGGGCCCACTATCCCTGAAACTTTAAAAGGATTGATTCTCGGCTTCCCAACCCTCTTGCCTTTGGTGAAAGCTCAGTATTGTTTTTCCACGCTTTCTTTTTGAATACAATGCTCACCATCTAATTATTCTGCAAAACTGGCTAAGGTCACTGGATCCACTTTAGGTGTTACAGTGTACGAAAGAAAACAGACTTCCCTTACCCTGATATGGTATTTCCCACTCTTACCTAGAGGAGTATCTGGCTACTAGCAGGTGTTCCGGAAATGGCCGTTACGGTGAATTACAAAAGTTCTAAGTGTCATCGAATTTCTGTCCTTCAGTCCATCCCCACGACCTCTACCATAACTCATAACCTTGTTGTTGCTGGTTTATTTTTAACAACCTCCCAATTTACCTTCTGTTGCCAACCTAGGCTCCCACTAACGCTTACATAATATTTCCAAAGCATAAATCTAACCACCGTCTCCCTCTGTTCACAACACACCCGCTCTGTCCCCCAACGCCCAACGAATAAAGGCCAGAACTCGAGCTCTTTAATATGCAGATGAAGCTGATGACCTGAACCAGCTACTCTCCCTGACAGGTCTCTCACCATTTAATAAGACATCATGCTTCTTCATCCCAGCACTGCTCAGCGTCGAACGCATGAAGACACCTCTCTTGGCACCTCTGCCTTTGTTTCTGCTGTTGATTCTCCCTGGAGGTCTGTTCCCTCCTCTTGGCATCTCCCAAACCTCTACTCTGCCCCTTGCTTCCTCTTCAACTGGGAACTGTGTATCCACCTTCAAGGATCAGCTTAGGCCTCTTTGCTTCCAGGAAATTGTCCATCATCGCTTTCCATCCTTAGATCAAAGTCATGCTCTATGCACTTTGTACCCAACTTGATCTACACTTTCCCTCCCTTGCAGCTACCTTAGATTGTCAGATTGGCGACAGGGACTAAAATGCTACTCAGCTGGCTGTGCCCAGTGTCCAGTGCTGGGATTCATGCACAATGGACACTCAATAAACTATATTGAATCAATGCAAGTTTCCAGGAATAACTGACCCATGGATGAGTAGATAATGTCTGCAAAGCTCTGTACTCAGCCCTTAGCTTTCTTTGTTTAAAAGGGTTAATTGCCTTTTACCTGGATTTCGGAGTGAATTCCACCATCTGATGTCAAACTCCATTTGTGCTCACCGCACCCTGTTCTAATGACATGCAACTGGACAAAGAGGAAAAGCACCCATGGCACAATTTCTGCTGATGAATATTTCAGCAGGTGCCTCTTGGCAAAAAGTCGAGATGAAAGCCTGGCTCCAGGCAAATTAAGAGGGGAAGAAAGGCTTGTAAGTACGCAAGACTTTGGAGAGATGGCCCCATGCTGGGCCTTAGACAGGAATCCTGCAACTGAAAATGAGATCACAGCCCGGGGTAGTCTCCAGGTCTCCTCCTGGATTTGGGGAGCGGGTGGGGGTCTCCAGAGGAGATATGCTGCTCTCAGAGCCAGAGCATGGGCTGTTGCAGGACACTTAGCATCAGCAAGACATGGCCAAGGGCCAAGGCTGCCCATCCACCTAGACATTTGCAGCCCCTGAGAGAGCCTTGCTTCATGGGTAAAGGTGAAGGTCGGGTGATCTATGCCGGATCCTGCTGTGACATGACTTTCACGTCCTGGTTTTTCACTGGCTTATTTGTTTTGGAGGAGGGAGGGGCTGAATCCAGCCAGGCTGGGCCAACTTTGTGTACACGGCTTCCCCACATCCCTAGGAAGCCAACTGGGGAAGACTCAGTTCCCTGGGTCTGGCGGGCTTCCCTCTCTTTGGTGTAACACAACTTGTTGAGATTCCAGGACCTGGAAAGAGTGTAGGAACATTTCTTACTGAATCCACATTGAACTCAACAAAACTGTTCTTAGATACCTCAAAGCAAGATGAACAACAACAACAAAACTCCCAGAAAAGTAAAAGAAATAGAAGTGGGGAAGAAAATGCAGGCCCATGGAGCTGTACGAGGAAAGGCACTGACTGGTGGGAGCCAGGGCAGGTTTGGGGCGGTGGGAAAGAAGGTAGAGAGCCAGGAGTTGGGGGCCCCGGCTCCAAGCCTGGCCCTGCCCTTTCCTGCTGTGAGTATCATCGATACCTGAACTGTGTAAGAAAAGCATCGTCTGAGATGTTCTAAGATGCCTTACAGTTCACCCGGTTGTGGACCCATCTGCTGGTCTTTGGAAGACCTCTGTGGCTCAGAAGCAGTAGAACAAGGCCTTCTGTAAGGAGGGCACCATTTGCAGATGTGTCCTGAGGTGTGAGAACAGACTTGAGGGGTGGGTTGCCTTCCCCTGTCAGTCACACTGTGAACGTGCAGTCTGGCAGGGGCCTTGTGAAAAGTCTGTCTGAGTCAAAGAAGCGACTCTATGGGGAGACTCGAGACACTGTAGTTGGTGGAGGGGAGGATGCAGGAGGTGGAGGCCCCGAGCAGCATCCTCTGAGGCAAAGACTCCCCATCACAGTGCTCTCGAGGCCAACACGGGCAGAGGGCAGGGCAGGACACAGAGCTGGGCAGAAAGAGATTGGACTCCGGAGCATTTACATCAGGGACCCATGGGGAGTTCTAAAGCCGGGGCAACACCTATATTTCCCACGTTGGAGCAGGGGGTGGCTATTTGTGCCTCATGCATTGATCAGTCACTGTTTGGGGTTGCCCTCAGAAGGAAACGATTCCCCCAGAGGGCTGACCAAGAAAGGCTAGCAGCTGACGAGCTTTGCAGACACTGGGAAGCAAGCTCTTCAGTTCTACAGGGGCCATCTGGGTGGCACCACAGTGTCCACAAAGGGTGACAACATCGTCACAGGCCTTGGTTTATATCAAGCAGGTGGGCAGACACAGTGGATGAGTTCTCACATTTTAAACTGCATGCTGATCACGCAGGAGTTGTTGAATATGCATCTCCCTAACCTTGGTCTGGATCCATTAAAACAAAATCCGAGAGTGTGACCAACACACATACTTTTACATCTTTTCATGTAGCTGCACTGAGAACCTTAGTGAGGAACCACAGTCCTGGTGGGAAAGCGGAGGGAGTTGACGATACGGAATCAAATCTTGAGTCCCAGAAACACCTCCACTACTTGTAAATTGAAGAAGACAGTCAATGAGCACACCTCTCAAAGCCTTATTTACTTTATCTGGAGAAAAGAAGAGCAGGGGAACTGTGGCGAAGAGTAAATAATACAACTCCATTGAAGAGTTCCGTGGAGTTCTACACGAATATTAGATATTTCCCAAACACTCTAGTGTCGTCCAAGTTGGCTCTTTGACGAACACTGAAGGTTCTTTTAGACTATAAAACCCAGAGGCTCACTGCACCTTGAAAAGAGGGAGCTGAACCCCGTTTTCTTTACACTGCCCCTCGGTCCAGAATGCCCTGCTCACCAGCCCCTCCGCTCCGTTTATTCCAGGTACGACTCAAGTCTCCAGGAAAACATCCCCAAGCTCAAGGGGAAGGTTTCTGCTCTGTGTCACTCCTTCGACTGCGTGACAATGGCCAGTTTGCTCTCTGTCTGCTCCAGCGTGTGAACTACAGGTAAGCTGGGAGCATTTTCTTAATGCAGATGTCTGCCCTTCTGTGGGGTGGGGGCTGCAGGGGGAACAACAAGACACAGATCAAGTAAATGTCTGCAGAATAAATGAATGGGAAAAAATAAATTAGTGAATGAATTAAGGAACTGACATAAGAATGAATGCAGTCCTGTGCTAGAAGATGCTTGTTCAGAAAAAAGGAAGAAAAGATATTATAACTCAGAACTCCCCTTAGAGCTGCTGACAAAGTATTATCGCTAAGCTAAACCTTGTAGATATTTTGAATCTAAGGTGAATGCTAGACCATGGAATTATACAATGATAACTTACCTTTGGAAGAAATTAAATGTTTGCGTGAGCTAATAAAGCTGATTGCATTTCGATGGGCTTTTAATGGAGGAGCCCCAATAGATAAAAAACAGTTGGACTATTTATTCTTAAGAAAAGGCAGAATTAAAATACCGTTTTCACTGACATGTGGCTAAGACCAAACCAACTGGAAGTAAGCATGTAGGGGTTTGCTCTTTAATTTTAACTCGTTGGAGCCAGCTGAGTGGATGTAGTCACACAAGGAAGAGTAAAGTGTGCAAATCTTATTAGTCACCCAAAGAAACAACCATGAATCTGGTTTCCTTGAACACTTTCTTAAAATGCCTCTCCCCAAAACTGGGCCCGTATCCACCTTCACATAGGGAGTCCCAGGTGCTTCTCTTTGTTTCCAGATAAGCCACACTCATGGGGTGTGCATATGTGCGTGCTTTCCTCTTCTCCCCAACGGTAAGGAGAAAACGCAGTTCCTCAAACCCAAAGCATCACCTTTCTGTTTAAAGTGCCCCATTGCCAAGAAAGCTTATGACTCAAAGAAAAATAGGATATCTCCGAAATGAAGGTGGGCTGACCGTGGTACGCTATCTTTAGTTTATAAGGATAGGTTGGGATAATGACTTGAATGTTAGCTTTGGACACCTGTAAGGGAATTCAGAGCTTGCACAAAGCCATGTTTCTTTAAAGTTGGACTTGAACAGAGGGTGTGATTGCACAATACTGATACAGTAAACCACCAGCTCTAGAACGGGGTCACCATTTTAGCAACACTGTTCTTGGACGACCTCAGAGACCCAGCACTGTCCCTTCTGGCTCCCAGCTGCTTAGCGGACATGGACATATCACAGCGTGCACCATGATGCATTAAGCGCTCCGTTTCCATGTGCATCTTCCCCACCAGAGTGTGAGGTCCAGAAGACCATGAGGAAAGCCAGAGTCTAGCAGAAATGGGTTCTTGAGATGATGGTCGGATGAGTGAATGGATGCATGGATGGATGGGAAAATGGGTGGACTCGTTTATCTTTTCTTTAGAAAAATAAGGCAGGTTGTCAGGAGAACTGATGAAACAAAGTGCTGTAGGTAATGCTCTTAAATTAATGCCTGTCACACCTTTGAAAAGAAAGAAAGAGAGATAGGTTGTCTCTTGTTGCTTTTGCACCTTGTTGCAAAAAGATGCGATACTCGGAGCTGCTGCAGCAACTTTGAGACCATGAGAGAACATCTGTCTGCATGCTGTGCGTGGTGCGGTTAGAAAGGCGAGGACAGCCAGGGTTCTTGAGGCCCTTGATGAATCAGCCCTGGACCTGCCTGCCTACAACCAGAATTCTTGGTAGATAAGAAAATTCATGTTACAAGAGAAAAATAACCCCATGAAATGTAATCTTTTAGGTTGAGCTCTCTCTCCCTCTTTTGCACTCATTTGTCTCTGTGATCCCTTTTCTTCCCTTGACATTGAGGTGGTGCTTCAGGTCTATCACCTGCGCAGCTAAGCTTCAGTATGAACAGGACAGCACACCCCTGGAGTCCCAGGCTGCAGAAAAAAGCAGGGAAGGACAGTTGTGCTGCTGGTGGGGGGCAGAGTTTTGCAGTCACTGCCAGGGAAACTGTGCTGGCTGTGGCTTCGTCCAGCAGAGCTGGTCTGGGGCAACTCCAGAGGTGGACATTATCCGTTTATCCTCTGACACTTGAAAATATCCTCTGAGCATCTCCCACTCCCAAGAGAACAGACACTGTTGATGTTTCAGTTCAGCTCTTGGTATCCCCTGGTTGTTTTATCTGGGATGGTGCATCCACACTGACTTTCCTTATCCCCAAGACAAAATGTGTGCATCGAGATACATGCCCAGTGACAGTAGAATAGAGGGAGCATGGGATGATTGAAACTGGGTGAGGCGGGGCCAGCGACAGGGCTGTAGTCCCCTTTGAGCCTCGCTTTCACCACCTCTGAAGTGGGGAAGAAAAGAGTATCTGGTTTGGTCACCCACAAGGAGCTTAACTTCTAAATACCAGAATTTCACTATCCTCAACATAAGGAAGACAGTACTGTTTATGTCATAGAATTGCTCCAAGAACTAAGTTAGGTACAGGGGAGGAAATATTCCTTACAAACCGAACTTATAAATCTTAATGTCCATACAAATTACTATGACCAGAGAGGGAGAGACCTTTTCTCATCGTATCATCTGTCTAAACTTTGTGGCTCAGTTGTCCCAACGAAATAGGCCCGACCTAAGAAAACTTTAAAGAGCCCACCTGCTTCCCAACAAAAATCTTTTAATGCACATTGTATTTGCCTAGAAGTTTATTTCCTATGATTATGTAGTTGAAACCAGAGATGTGCAAAATCCCATTTTAAGTAGGAGCTGTTAATCTTTCAGAACAAAGCCGCAGGTAAAGGATGGCTTGCCTTGCAGATTTAGCTCATCATTGTCCAGGAGATTCGAGTGAGTGTATCAGTGTGTGTGTGTGTGCGCGTGTGTGTGTGCATGCGTGACGGTTTAAAAAACTCCAGTGTCTGAAAAATAGGAAGTACATTTCATCAATGTTTCTTTCTTTTTTTTTTTCCTAGTTTGAAATCTTCTTTTTGGATTTTTTTTATTTATAAGGATTTTTCCCTGCTTACTTGGGACCAAGTGGAGGTATCAGGCTTTGCCCAGGTCTCCGCGTGAGTGTGGCAGGAAGAGACAATGATGTCTTCAGTATGAGAGGGTGGTTGTGAGCCTGACTCTGAACTCACAAAGGAATGACAAAGCCCCCGGAGGATGACAGTTTGTGTTTGTTGTTGTTATTGTTATTCGCTAAAGGTGGCATCATTGTGAATTATGGTGGAATAGCCCACCCAGAACAAGGTAAACAGCTTTAAAAACAGAAGGTTAGCCCTGGCTGGTGTAGCTCAGTGGATTGAGTGCGGGCCTGTGAACCAAAGGATTGAGGTTCGATTCCCAGTCAGGGCACATGCCTGGGTTTCAGGCCAGTTCCCAGCAGGGGACACTCGAGAGGTAACCACACATTGATAGTTCTCTCCCTGTCTCCTTTCCCTTCTCCTCTAAAGATAAATAAATACAATCTTTAAAAATAAATAAAATAAAATAAGAATAAAAATAGAAGGTTAAAAATTCGTATGAATTGTTGGGTGTTCTCGTTGTTTCTTACAAAAGCCAACTGCTTTGCATTTAGAAAAATTGTGAATTTAAGCAGAAATTGGAAACCTGGGTTGTCCCCAGCTGAGTGTCCTACAGCACTTTTCGTGGTAAAATTGGGTCCATGAGTGTGGAGAGGGGGGCAGTGATATTTAATATTCCCTCAGCCTGACCCTCTCCCCTTAGAAAGGGGGAGAAATTCCAAGACCATCCTTAGAAGAGAGGAAAGAGAGTAAGACCCTTGCTAAATGTTAGTCATTAGAGGCGGACAAATTTCCACTATCAGGTAATGTAATTATTCCCCACATTATATTTAATTATCAGGTGTGCAGATAAACTGACACTCTTATTCCTCTTTTATATATTGAAAATTAATTGAAGAAAAGCGGCATTCTCAAAAGTGGATAATTAAACAAATATGCTATGAAACAAGGCCATGGGCAATTTTATTTTCTGTGTAAATTATATGCAGACCCAAAGGGGTGCAGGCTTATTATTCAGTTTGCAGCTATTAGCATTTCAATGGAGAGACCTTCCCTCCTGGTTTTGAAGAAAACAGAGGACCAGCAGCACCTGCCTAGATGGGACAAAAAAAAAAATGACTTTCAAGAATTTGCTTCCAGGAAAGAAAAAATACCTTCCTCATTTTTTGCAACTGCATCACATTCTGCTAGCTAAGGAGAGTTGTGGATCCCCATTTGGGCCAGGAATTTGATTCCAGATGGCATCCTAATACCATAGAATGAGTCATTTGCCAGCTGGGAGAGAACACTGGACACATTTGGTTTCATGGTCTTGTTTGATGGAGGATGAAACTACAGTCCAAGGAGCAAAGGTTGGCCTCTGGTCATGTAAATGGACATCCTATGTGTTCCTTTCATCCTTTGCCAATTATGGGTTTAGCTGAATTTACATAGAAGTACAGAGAATGTGAAGTGATTGTGGTTAATAATAATTCACTAACTTTGCCAAACAACTGGTATTGTTCCAAGAAATGAGCTAGATTCAAAAGGAATATACAGAGGGGACCTTATTCTCCTTAAGTAGCCTTTGACAATTCCAAAGCTAGGCAGCCACTGAACTTCATCTAAGGGTTTATCCCCACTCCCAACCACCTCCAAAGACATCCAAGGTGGTAGAGGCTGTTTCTACCATCAAAGTCAATTTTTTTTTATCTTTGAGATTTTCTTGGATACCATTTTTCTTCTTTGACTGACAAAAGTTATTAAGAAGGGTCACATTTAAAAATCCTCCTGCTTGGGCTGGGATTTCATTGAGAAGAAAGACTAGAATGTCCTAACCATCAACTATGGACAAGAACTTCTCATTATTATTTAATGCCCAAAGCAGAATGCTCAGTGGGAAGGCTGGCATTAGAATGAAAGGCCACACCCCTCACTTGGTCAGCAGTATCTGTTTTGTTCTGTTCCCTAGGAAGCAACCTGGCATTGTATCACTACATTTGACTAAGTCCTGTGACCATTACAAAGAAGACAAGAAGATTCCCAAAATTTTAGCACTTGCTAATGCCCATAAAATATTCCAATCCAATGCTGAGATTCATTTTACCTTATTATGTTATTTATATCCACCATTAGTGATAGTATCTACAGGAAGCTCTTAATTTCTCTCTGGTGCATGCTGTCAGGACTCAGGATGAACCAACAGGACAAGGTCAAGAGGCTCTGGGGAAGTTGGAAGTTTGCCCGGGGGAGCAGGAATGAGATTTTCCAGGTTGCACTGAGGTGGCTATAAATTGATAGTGGATTTCATTGAAGACAGGGAGGAGAGCTAAATTGCTGTGGGGGGTTATCGGGAGACTTGTAGTCAGAAGGGCACAATGTCCAAGGCTGAGTGTGTATGCATCACAAAGATGATGCGTGAACTGGACTGGGGCCGTGAGGGTATATCCATTCCTGCCCCCGAGTACGATAGGATAGGAGTCAGGATGAAGGACATGGTGGCTTCCCAGATGATCGGGCAGTTGCAGCTACTGCGGTGGGTTGTCCACAGCTAGAAAGAAAGCATCCAGGCTGAAAATTAAAAGGCCTGAATTGTGGCCTTGGGTCCCTTGGCTCAGCTGGACCTTAGTGTCCCTTAAAGAGATGTAAATAACAAAAATATAGTTTGGTAGGAAATAGCACAACAAGGCAATTGTAAGGGAATTGGGTTGCAAACACTTCAAGATAGCTATAAGCACTCTCCTAAAAGAGCAGGCTTCTACTGCATTTCCCACTGAGCTATTCAGATGGGAGACCTGCTTAGAAATGTCTCTGCAAATTCTAGGAGCCCTAATGCACAGCTTGAACCTCAAAGCAGCAGATGTTTTGAAATAGTGTAAAAGCACGAAGAATGACTTTCGAGAATCCAATAAAATGTTGGGAGAGAGGTTAGGAATAACACAACTAAGAAAGCAAACAGCACACATTATTCAGGTGTAACTGTCGTTTATACGCTCATGTACAAAAGGATCCATTTTCATTACTAAGCTATTTCAGGTCTTTTTCCTAATTTCCCCATAATTTAACATTCAATTTATTTTACTACCCACATCACAGATAATTCATGGGCAGAGTCTTGAAAATTTGATATGATTCATTTCATTCCCAAGTAACATAAGGCCTTCTGACTAATTTTCCCATATTGTTACATTCAATTTATTTTACTACCCACATCACAGATAGTGGTGGGTAGAACCTTGAAAACTCAATTTGATTCAAAAGTTAGTGAACATGAAATTAGAAATGAATAGCAATATAGTTACACGTTCATTCCACAAACATTTATGGGATATTTCTCCTTTTTTCCACAACATAATATTGTAGGGATTAGAAAAGTAAGTGACATAGACTTTGTCATCAAAGAACCTATACTTTGGTAGGGATGATCTATGAAGGCTATGATGTCGTAGGTCGTTTAAACAGGTTACCTTTACAAGACCTCTACAAGACAGATATCATCATGCCCATTTTCCTGATGAGAATCCTCAGGTTACTGAGCTCCACTAAGTAGCCAATGTCACATTAGGGGATAGCACCATGACTTAAATCAGGTCAGCGTGATCCGATGTCCAAGGTCTTTTAATTATGCCACACCGCTTTCCTGTTTGAGGAGCCAAAGCAGAGGGAAAAAGGCTTCCAGATGGACCACAGGGAAGGCAACATGGAGGAGATGGCACTGGTGTCATGGTTAGGCCTTTGAACATGGAAATCAGCATGTGTGTGCATGTGCGTGTGTACGCTGGGCAATGCAACCATGTATTATTTGTATAAATGTATGACCAAGTCCTTTGTTACAAAAATGAGACCAGTATGTGATTCCTTCTATAGAAAACATTACTCTTGGCTGTTGAGCTTTTTATCACACTACATAGCGTCTTCCTGGATCTCCGGACATACTGGGGGCTGCTCTTCGTCTTCTTTGAGCGACAGGAAATAATTTAGGAAAAATAGCTACAAAGATGAGGAAGGTTGGAAGGAAAAAACAGACTTTACAAGATGAATATTTCTGAACTGTTCATTTACGCAGTGACCTGGGCAGTGGCTTCATGGGCAGTCTACTCTGAGAAGACACACAGGTCGCCATGGTCGGATGTCACCACAAACATACAAATGGTGGCGGTGCCACTCAAGGTGTTTGGCAGTTGGGGGAGACTTTGATCACAGACCTTCATTTTTGGATGAGAAGCTGAGAGAGAGGAATGGATTTCCTGATGGTCACACAGCAAATAGACCAGGTCGTTGTAGTAAGAATCCAGCGATCTCGATAATTTTATTATAGGTGATTAAAATATCTTCACATAATAATTAGGAATAAGAAAATTAGCCTGAAAAATCCATTAGCATTGGAAGAACTTTGACTTGACTATTCACTTCAGGAATTTTGTAGATTTCAGTTTCCCAATTTGTAAGAATAGGAGATTGGGCAAAGCAATACACACAGTTACTTCCATGTAAAGAATGCCGAAATCTGCTGCCCTGGCCAGGTAGCTCAGCTGGTTAGACCATCGTCCTGATAGGCCAAGGTTGCAAGTTCACTCCCTGGTCAGTGCACATGCAAGAAGCAACTGGTGAATGCATCAATAAATGGAGAAAATAATCTATGTTTCTCTCTCTCTCTCAAAATCGATTTAAATACAGTCTGCTCTTGCCATTTTCTTAGCTTCCTATTTAAGTTGTGTTCTTATTTCCTTTCAGGAAATCATGTGATGAACATAAAAAACAATAATCATGACACTTCAAAGACAACTTGACCCGATTATGATTAATACCCTGAGCATACTCATGTCTCCTTACTTTGTACTGTTGTGTTCTCCCAGAGTGGGTCCCCTAGGTATGTCAGTGCCCCCAGCAGCACAGGGAAAGCATCCCTGGGATCCATGGGAGGCTCAGTTATGCTTCTTATTGAAGAAGGGTAGTTTGTGTATTTCACTGTGGAGAGGCAGGGAGGGCAGAAGCCTTTATGAGGCTCTTAGATTTTAGCAGTAACTAAATATATGCATTTGTCAGTGATTCCCTAAGCCTAGCTTTCCTCTACAAAGGATAAAAATGCATCACTCACTTTTCCAACTAAATAAAGCTGCTCTAAAAAAATGTATGTCAAGATGCTGAAAGAAGCCAATGCTCTATTTCTGAATGTTCACACAAAAATGATAGGATGAGGAAAAAAAGAACAGACTCATGCTAAACAGCATCACGGCACTTCTCTACAGCTTCACAATGGAGACTTCCTGATCGGGGAACAAATGAATACCCTTCCCCCCACAACAACACATGAGACAGCAAACACAGGGCAGAGTTTCTGCAAAATCAACCCTGAATCTGTATCCACAGTGCTTGTGAAGACAGAGAACTATGGCTTTGGTCCCTTCCCTCCCCTTTCCTTCCCTTCCCCTCCCTTCTCCATCCTTCCCTCCCCTTCCTTCCTTCCCTTTATCCTTCTGTCCTTCCATCATTTTCTTCTTCCCTCCTTCCTTTCTAGAAGGTGAACACTCTTCAGTCTTTCAATCGATGGCAGTATTTTCTCTAGTCCAGGAACATTTGAGGATTGCCTAGGGCTCTCTGGGACAAGGAGAAGCAATGTTGGCTTTAACGACCAGATGGTATCTGGAGAAAAAATCTGTCAGGGTTTTAAGCATCGGAGTTTGATAGGGAATTTGCCTGTGGGGTGTCTAGAAACCTGGACAAAAGAACATATCCTCGTATCCTGGCCTTTATGGGACATGGGGGTGGTTTCTCAGCCTTCCAAAATGACTGGCCTGGGGAATGGGCTCAAATTCAATGGGACATGCACGTATGATACGTATTCACTGGCAGATTGTTTGAACAAATAAAACAATCCCATATTCAGAAAGGAGGAAGAGTACAGTACTCAGCATCCAAGACAAGGACATCCTAACTGAGCATAAATACTCATATCACTCTTGGCATTTCTTTCAGGGTAATAGGGAATCAAATGGTATCGACTACAGAGACATACGCAGATACCTATACAGCCATATGCGTATGGTATATATGTGACGTTTTCCATCTTCATCATTTCCATCATTGTCAGTCACTCCCAACCTGTTTGGACATAGGAGCAAGCTGTGTAATGTCTCCTAGCCTGTTTCCTTCTCTGTAAAATCAGGATGATGACCTCCAGCTGCAGAGGGATATTGAAGTGACAGAAAGCTGTACTGTCTCTTAGAGCCACTTGGTCCCTCATCGGCTCTCTTGACAGGCTCTCAGCAGCTCTCAGAGCATCTTGACCTTGATGGCCCTGCCTCTGGTCCCCACGGGGGCATAGGGCCTGTGCCCAGCACACACTGCGTGGAGGACATGTGCTTGTTGAATGCCACTTGAACAGAATTCCGCCTTTGGATTCCACCCGCAGACTTCCAGAAAGGCAGCAGTAACTGACATTTGATCTTCCAGAGTCCCTGCTTTGGCTGCGGGCCTCCATTCCTTAGTGACACAAGACCGTGTCTCCTTAAGGGCATCTCTGAATGGTAGTTCAAATGCTTCCAAATGAAGTGTCATCTAGACACTTTCCTAGGTAGTCAATGAATATGAGAACCGCTCCTCAGCAGAATAACAGAATTCTCCTTCTGCTGGCCGACCATGCGTAGTGAGCATGCTCTTGGAACTTGTGTCTTCAAGAATATCCAGCATGTCGGTCTCTGAACAAAGTTAAGGAGGCCTGGCCCACTAGTCACCCACATGGCAGTGACAGATGAACTGCCTCCCGCGTCAAAGTTACCGAGATTCCTTTCTCTGGAATCCGTGGGTTGTAGCTGTGACATTGCTTGTTCTTTCCTGCAGTCTCTGTCAATCTCGTCAACACAGAGCCTCACACTGTGTCGTGGAGATTTGTCCCTTGAAGGTCCAAATAGTTTATGTCATCATTTTGGATAAAGTGAACAAGAACTTTCTAGTAGGAGCTATATCCATTCTGCTTTCTGCCTTTTAGAAGTAAGGTTCCTGAACAGGATCCCACCTTTATCATGAATCAGGGTTACCCTTAGGAGCATAGAAAAGCCTCTCATGGAAGAGACTGTAGCAAGGACTTCTGTTCGACCTGTTTCCTAAAGGACACCACATTGCAGCCACCTCCTCCCCCATTGTCACCCTTGCTGGTCTACCTGGAACATTTTTAAAAATTCCTTTGTATTTGTTTTAATTCCCCTGGGCTTAGAAGTGAAAAACCAAGAGGGAAGAGTTATGTGTAGAGTCCAAAGTTGGAATTCTTATACGGACACCTACCAGTTACGTGCTGGCCAAGTAACCTCGCTTCTGTGGCCTTCAAATGCACCCGTAGCATCCCTGTTGGAGAGATTAGTCAGACTGCTTACAAAGTTCTAATCCCATGGCCACAAGGCCTCCACTGTCACGTTTTATGGGATCTTTCCTCCTCTGAATATACAGCAGCAACCGTCTTTGGTGTTCAGGTGCATCTCCTGCATGATGTACTTTGGATAATAATAAGAATAATGGTGAGTCACTGGAGACACCCATTTCATGGCTGTTACCCTTAACCCTCACAGCCACACAGTGACGCTGACACCATAGTGTGTATTCTGTGGTTAAGAACAAGAGACCGCAGGAGGTTCGGTGACTTGAATTCATGTAGTTAGAAAGCAGCTCAATCCCATGTTCCTGACACCTGAGTTTTGAATCCATCACTGCACTGGACTTTGTCTCTGGGACTAAGGCAGGTCTGCAGAGAGCAGAGCAATGGATCACAGAGGTCTACCTCTCCCACCCTCAAAGGCGGCCAGCTCCTTGGGACACTGCTTATCTTTGGCAGACTGTCGCATCTGGGACCATCAAAGATTCAGGTATTGAGACAGGTTGGATTTGTTCTCTTTTCCGCCTCTCAGCTCAAGGCTCGAGGACCAGACTCTGCTCCATGTTTCGGGGATCGAACATGCTGTCTTGCTGCGGCGCTGGCAGTAATGTGTTTAAGAGATGCTGGGCTGGTCAGGTGAGAATTTATGGAAGCTGAAACCATTAGGTGGCTTAATTAAATCAGGGCATTTAACTCATTAGCCTTCTGCTCCCGGGACTAATAAATCTGAACCCGGTGCTGCTAATCACAAAAGAAGTCAGGATCAGCACCCCCACTCCCACCTACCTTAGTTCTTAGTGGAGAGATGAGGAAAACAGAAAAAAGGGAGCAGTAAGGCCAGAGGAAGGATGACTGATAACATCGCTGGGCTACGCGGAAAATTCTGAGCCCTACCTGGGAGTCAGGGTTACATGGAAGAGAATGATGACTTCAGTGTCTGAAAGGAACCCAGGTGACTCCTGGTCACCCCCCAAGCATGACCACAGCCGAGCCACCACAGAAACCATTGTCTGTTGGGTGACATGTTGTCACAGCATTTGGTAATGCACATGGTGTCTCACAGCTACGACACTGGGGTCTCTGTGCTCAGAGGTGATGTGTATTTATTCCCTTCCCATTGCCCAGGCTCATTCATCTTACTTGCTACACTTTTGAGAGGAACAGTACCCCATCATTCTCTTCTCTGTATCCCCAAAACTGCTTAGGAACCCATGTGCCTTCCTCTAATCTCACCATTTCTTCCCCAACATAGCAGCCAGATTTATCTTTTTTTAAAATAGAAAGCAAGATGCCATCTCTCAGCCTGAAATCTTTCAGTTGCTTCCCGTTACCTTCAAGATCAAGTTCAAATTCATGAACACACCTAACCAAGCCTTCTTTAAGTTTCCTACCCCATCCCCACCATCTCTCAGCCTCCCCTTCCAGGGAAGACCAGGTGCTCAAAAATAGTGTGGGGTAATTTGCATTTTCAGAGCATCCCACCCCCTTCCACAAGACTGTGTCCTGGCATAGCCTGCTTTGTTTAGAACACCCTCCCTTTCACGTCCATCATTTGATGGCTCAGATGTCACATTCTCTATTCTGCGTGGTTTGACATCTGCAGGCTGCAAAGGCAAGCCCGATTTGCTTCACCAAGCTCTCCCCTTGCTCCTGGGCACTCATCTCTTTGCGTGTCTGTCTTCAGCTCTAGACCCTCAACTCCTTGAGGTCAGGAACCAAGTATCAATAATCATAACAAGCAGGTCGCTGTGTCATGTTGGGTGCCCACAGCTTTTTCAGGTGGAGTGACACCAGCTGGCATTCTGTTACTCCAAATGGGACCATGCCAAGAACAAGGGCAGATGTGGACCTTACAGAGACTACCAGAAAGGACAGGATAGCAAAGACAAGTTGACATGAGGCGAGGAAATCTGGGGTGAACAGAAGTTTCAAAGGAGAGTGTTGTGGTGTTTTGCCACATGATGTTCAATGGAAAACATGTCTATATTTTTCCCATGACATTTTCAGTAAAATAACCATTTCGTTTTAATCTATGGTAAGTTGACCCTTTGTGGGAGGATGTGACAAGCATTTTCATATGGCTTGAAGGTGTGTCCTGGGACACCCACCACATCTGTATTGTTCTCACCACAGTGGCCAAGATAGCTCCACTTCAGGGAACATTCTTTGTGTGTCAGGATTGGTGGGGCACATTCCTTGCATGCTTTCATTTAATACAGCAGCCCTGAGAAGAAATACTGTTATT
>PVKM010018965.1:0-24615 GCA_004027735.1 Carollia perspicillata | reverse complement strand
TTTATTGATTATGCCATTACAGTTGTCCCATTTCCCCCCTTCATTCCCCTCCACCCTGCACACCCCCTCCCATCCACACTCCCCACCTTTATTTCATGTCCATGTGTCATAAGTTCTTTAGCTTCTATATTTCCCATACTACTCTTGCCCTCTCCCTGTCTTTTAACCATATGTTTCTGCAGTGAAACCCCCTTTGCTTCTCTTTGCATGGGAAAACTCAAATCAAAGATTTCCCAAATGGGCCTAGTCATCACATTCCCTGTGGGTCTACTCACCATCTAGACATCGGTGAGTGGTCACGCATGCACACACACCATTCCTTAAGCTGCTGGTGTCTGATCCCCACCTTAGTTGATATATCTACCATCCTCCCTATTATATACATTTGAAAAATTAACCTATTTTTAATCTTCCCCTTGCCCTCCTGCATGCCCCACCTCTAATTAATTTCTGAATTTTAGCCTTCTTGTGGTTTTGTTTTGCACAATTGCTGGTACTTTTTCATCCTATTGCTCCAGCAAGAGGAACATGCTCAAGTGATGATAAGGAAAAGGACTCTTGGTTCCTAATCCAAGTTCTGGCACTTCTAGTTGTGTAAGCTAGGGCAAGTTTCTCATCCTCTGTGCCTCAGTTTCCTCCTCTGTGCTTCGAGTAAGTAGATGCTGGCTGTTAGCAGGAAGTTGCAGCTCTTCTCCGCATAAACCTCTCTGTAAGACTGCTTGAGCTTTCTCCCAGCCTAGCATCTGGCTTCCCCGAGAGCATGTGATCCAAGAATGTACAAGGCAGGAGCCACAGGATCTTTTACCACCTGGCTCAGAGGTCAGACAACTTCATTTCTGTAATAACTTATTGGTGATACAGGACAGTGTGGGACCTCTTGCATGAGGCGTGAATGCCAGCAGGGGGCGGGGCTCACTGAGGCCATCATGGGGGCCAGCTACAATTCTTATTACTGGTGCTTTTGCCCTAAGTCCAGCTTTCTTCTTCTCTTCTCTTTGTTATGCTCCCTGCTGAGCTTCCCCTTATGTCTCTCTCACATCCCACCAATGTGCCAGCCATACCAAAACATGCCCCATCCATTTGTACATTCTTCTTAAACAGTTCAGATAGTACCTTGGTGCCATATCAGATGCTAATATCTTCTTTGGTCATATATTTTTGCTTTAGATAACAATCTTCTTTGTATGAATAAGTTTTAATCTTCTGTACTCAAATCTGTTAGTATTTTTGTTGTGATTTCTTTTATCATGCAAAAAAGCTACTGTATTTCTCTAAAAAGCTCATAATATTAGTTCTATTTTGGATTAGAATGTTATTTATTATTTTTAAATGAAGTTTTAAATCGTTTGGAATGTGTTTTGCCACCTATACTGAGGTGTAGCTCTAAATGTATATAAAATGCTTTTCTTTTAATTTTTCTGATAGCTTGCTTATTTTTTTCGTATCTTACACTGCTCTCCATTCACCAACTTTTGCAGGTAGAACATTATTTTGCAAATAGAGCATTACTTATCCTTTATAAAAACTTTGTCATTTATTTATGATTTGCCCATACTAACTCTGTGCCTCTGAGACATAAAATCTAGGTTTATGAACATGCATTTGATTGAGTTTGATCCCCAAAACTGAGTTTTCAAAGGTTTTTATTTGTTTGTTTTTCCATCCTCTCTCACTGAGATCACAGATCTTGAAGTCAGAGGAGCCCTGTTGGATACACTGATGTTTTGGCTGAGATGACATTTCTTGCTTGTGATCCCAGGCACAGTGATAACTGTTTGTTCGATTGCTTCTGTAACGTTGCAGGGCACTTTGCATTCAGCTTCTGTTGCCCTTCAAATCAGGGAAAAAATGAGAGTCAAAGCTCTTATTATTGGAATAGAAGCTAAGTCACATTCTGACTGTAATTAAGGACTATTAGCAAGGTAACTCATTTTCCTGCAAATTGGAAGCCAGTTATGTCTGGATTAGGAGGCACCCTAACACCACCCGCTCATGATGTGCCGTGAACTCCACTTCGATGAAGTGTCATGGACAGCACAGAATTGTGTTTTTTTAAACAATGTTACCTGCTTAACTTTAAAACTTGTATTGGAGAAAGTCTCAAAAGGAATTTCCTGGTGGGAAGCAAGTGATTTGTGCAGGGATATACTTTTGTGAATATGTACCTGCACTTTTTCATTATTTATCTTTGCTTACAACACTGTCTCAAAACTTTTATGTCCTTGAGGTGTTTCCTAGTGGCAAGGTGCTTCTGTGCCTTTGAATGATGTGTTCTAACCTCTTTCTTATACTTCTGCATAAAAGTTCTTTTCTGATGACTTCAGATGTCATTGTCACATTATGTGTAGTCATTTGTGCCATTGTTTCTAGACTAGATTGCAAGTTGGTGCTCAGTTGGGGGTTTTCCAGGGACCTGGCTAGTTATTCTTCTAGTCTACTTGCTCTTTGTCTATTTCTATCATGAAACCATACCCCCTGCCACTACACAGTCCTTTCACCTGGGAGCTGGAGTGCTGCTGAGAGGCAGAGGGAACCACAGGGCTTGCTGCTTATTGGTCTGCTTTCCTTCTTCTGACAGGCATTGCAAGAAATCTCTGCATGTGGTTGAGGATGGTGGTAGGAGGGGAGGAATCACAACAGAAAGTGATGACTGGTACCAATGCCTGTGATTCCAAATCCTCAAGTTCATTCTTTAGCCATAACATACATTTGCAAAACAAAGGAGATAGGAAAAAAAATACTGACTTCTCAGGTTTGGAACTTGTAATGGATTGTGTAGGCAACTTCCAAATGGTGTATTTTTAGGCTGGTAGATAATTAAGTAAATGACTATGGTTTTCAGAGGGACCCCTGCCAAGGTCTATGGAGACATGAGTCCTTGATTTCTCCGTCTTTGGGAGAGCAGACGGAGCTCAGCCCGCTGTGGGGATGATAGTGACTACTACCTGTGGTTTCTGTGAGGATTGAAAAAGTTGACTTGCAGAAGGTATCTTTACGCAGGGGTGTCCAACCTTTTGGCATCTCTGGGCCGCAATGGAAGAAGAAGAGTTGTCTTGGGCCACGCAGTAAATTCACAAACACTAACAAAAACTGATGAGCAAAAAAAAAAGGTTTTAAGTGAATTTATAGTTTTGTGTTGGGCCACATTCAAAGCCATTCTGGGCCACATGTGGCCTGTGGGCTATATTGGACACCCCTCAAAAGTACCTGATATATACAGATGCTCAATAAATGGCCATTATTTATAACTTAAATTAAATTATTCCATAGATATTCAATACATGGGATCGAGTAAACTGGACTAGACAGGAAGCTGGGGATAGTAGGTGCTACAAAGTTTTCAAGGCTGAACAGACCTGATTCTGAGTTCTGGCCTTGTTGTTTGCTAGCTCCATGACTTGAATCATTACTCATACTGTCTGAATCTCAGTTTCTTCAGCAGTGTAATGGGGATAACGGTTGCTCCTGCTCATGTTATGAGGCTTAAATGGGGTTTATGTAAAGTGTGCCTCCGCATGTAGAACGGAAGGCATGGTACCTGCAAACACTCTGTAGAGGGAGTCCCTTGTTACTGGTTTTAGGTGATCTGAATTCAAGCCCTTGCCCTTCCATTCATAACTATGAGATCTTCCTGAAACTACTTTATTTTCTCAGTTGTCAGTGTTTTGTTTCGTTTTTCCTGGAAAATGAAGCAAGATGAAATTGCTGCCGAACAGCATATGGGGTCCTACTGCCCACCGCCACCCTCTAGGCAAAATTCCAGAGGCAAAGTTTTCATGATAAAGGAAAGGAGTCTACTCAAAAGCTACAAAATTTTGAAACCTAAACTCTTTAACTCTTTAGTTACAGTTTTAATTACTTAAGCTTAGAAATTAAGGCCAATATCTTAAACACGTGAAGTTCTCCTATCATTCCCCCTGTTAGTTTTTAATAATCTAGTTTCTATAGGGTTTGCTTACAAACTAAAGCAGTGTAAGATACAAAAGCTACACAATTTTGGAAGAAAGGCAGGCTTCTGCCTCAGAGCTGGTCCCCTCTAAAACAGCCAAAGAAGAACAACCCTACCACCCTCTGCCAGGTCTATGCAATCCCAGGTTGCACCTAGAATTTCTTCTCCCATCCAAAATCCATCTAGTACAGGGATGGATTTGGGAAATCCACTTGGGTAGTCTTTTGGAAATGAAAGCAGCTGCAAGAAAATCATCCAGGCATCCCTGAGGAAAAGAGCCCTTCTTTTATTTTGAATCGTGTGGCCCACCATTCCGTGAGCTCTGGAGGCACTGAGCTTCTCAGCCAATCCTGTCCTAGACTGTTTACCATTGCCTTGGGCAACATCCTCCTAGGGCCCCTTCCTACTCCACTCCAGTGAGCTGATCAGGTCTCTCTGTATCAAAATGGTATTCAATATTTGTGCAGTTGTGTACTCTACCACTTATATTATTTTATTAGCACTTATCTTTTAAAAAGTAGTCATTTGTTGAGTCTTTCTTCTATATTTAAACTCTTAAGAGTCATTCATGGTTGCACATCTAGAGCCTAGCACAGTGCCTGCCATATAAAATGTGCTCAGTAAATGGTAAGTAAAGGAATGCACAATGAAGTGGAAACATATTTCCCTAAGTGATGTATTAACAACATTCAAGGGCAGAAAACAGTGACTGCCCTCATTTCACACAAGTGACTGCCAGGCATTAGAAAATTGGAAGTTGGTTGAACAAAAAGTTCCCAAGGGTATTAAGGAGGAATAGCATTTTTCTCTGCATGAAATTACTCCTAACACAATTACATGTGACAAAATCAAATTTACTTTTCCTGCCATTGAAGCGTGCAATGTAATCGGCACTGGCTCCATTAAAATTGGTCTGTCTTTGCTGTATAATTTTTGTAAATTTAGCAGAGTAATATTTTCTTATTAGTCATTTATCCAAGTTTTCTCAAACAGCATTGAGAAAAAACACATCATTGGTAATGATTTAACTTTGTAATACACATTTTATTCCAAACACGACTACTTTTCAAAATGAAACACAACAAATAATACTAAGATCTATAAATGCAAAAATTTATTCTGAGGTTTTTAAAAATAGCTTTATTGGAAAAAATATTGTCATAAAACTATTTATGATTAAAAAGAATTTGAAAATAGCTTGGAGAAAAAAATAAACCTTTGTTTTTAAAACTGGAAGGTCCTAGATATCTGAACTAGCTTGTGTCATGTGCATTGTCCTTAAAAAATCTCTATGATGGGAGTAAAAGACAGAAAACTGTACTTGAACAATTAAAATATTAAAAAAAAAAACATTGTGGGGGGGTGGACTGGGATGGGAGTAAAAAATCTCTTTGAAAGCTAGTTTATCTCTGTCACCTACCTGACCTTCAGGGTATATGTTGCTGCTTTTATCAGCATTCACATGCCTCTGACTGTGCGCATCAGGTCTTCTGTTGTCCACAGTGCAGCAACACGTGTGAAGTTTCATTGCCTCATTCATTCAATAAATAACCATTGAGTGCCTCAATTTGTGTCATGCTCTGGTAGATGATGCCAACTGACATCACCTTGACAGCTACCCTGATGGAGCTCAGAGTGCAGTGAGACAGACATTGTGTACTAAATATAGTGAAAGTTTGAGGCAAGTGACATGAAGGGAGAGGACAGGGTGTGTGTCTAAAAAAACAATGGCTGGGACCAGCGTTATGGGGCTGCTATTCTGGAATGGCAAGATCAGAGAACATCTTTCTAGAGGAAGAGGGTTTGTCCTAAAACCTATCAGCTGATGAGTTGAAGAAAGATTGTGGTGAGGACAGTGAGTTGCCGAGTATTTCAGGTAAATGAGAGACTATATCTGAAGAACAGAAAGTTAAAGGGTATGTGTGTATGAGGCAACAGAAGAGATTTAGCAGGGATGATGTTATTCGGGAGTTTGGGTGATGTGATCACATTCACATTGGGACATGTCATTCTGAATGAAATGTGGAGAAGGGACTGGGCATTCAAGAGTACAAGGAAAGATACAAGTTGGGAGACTACAGCTTCAACAGTGTAGAAAGAAGTGATGGCCCCACGCACCAAGGAAGGAGTGGGGAGTACAGAGAGAAGGGTGCAAACTGACACGTGTCCAGGTCTGTGTTGCTGGTGACTTTCCCCATTTGTGTACTTTTTGACATCTGAAAACTGAATGTGTCTTTAGTAAATGGCATTTTATGATTTATTTTCATTTGCTTTTTTAGTTGTACTGTATTTTAATGTCATACATTAAGTTGATGTCATCTTAGATTCAATGGAATATAATAAAATGCACTAAAATTTTATAAAGGATTATGGCCTTAATTACCATCCTTAATGTAGGTTTATTTTGAGGTATCTGAAATGACAATAGGATGTGACATCATACTAGGAAAATAATCTGTTTTCAAATATTTATTCATCTCATAAGTATTTATTGTATTCAAGGCACTGAGGGGTCCCTGGAGATAGGATGGTAAGAGAATAAAAAAGAATACCTATCTCTTGGAGCTGCAAACATGACTAAGAAGATAGACATTGTATATGTAATAGATGCTGTTGAGTTCTGTGGAAAAGTGTAGCTTGCTATGACAGGGAGAAAAAATACATGCCTGACCTTGTCTGAGAGAAAAAGAAACATGTCTTAAAGAAGTGATATCAGATCTGAGCCCTGAAATATGAGGAGTCAGTATGGAGAAGGAGAAGAAAGAAGTCATTCCAGGCCCATTTCCTGACACATGTGAGTCATGGAAAGGTCAGTAGCTACACAACACAGGGTGGGGATGAGAGAATGATGAAGGAGGAGGCCAGAAGATAGGCAGGACCTGCTACCCCTGGGTCTTCTCTCATGGACAATGAGAAGGGTAGAAAATGTTTATATGGTAGCCTTGTTTTCATTAAGGTCTATAGTCGCAGTAGGCAGAAAACATTTGGAGGGTAAATGGAAGGTGAGAATGATGCCTAAAGGGCAGAGAGATGATCATATTAATCCTGAGAATGGAAATAATGGACAGATGCAAGAGATATGTAGGCACAAAGCCCACAGGACTTTGTGCCGTATATAAGGGTGACCGGTCATCCTGATTTGACTAAGTTTATTCTGATTTTAGCATTGAGAGAAAAAAAGTTTGGTATCCCAGGAAGTCCTTCAGTTCCAGGCAAATCATGATGCTTGGTCATCCTAGATGGGAGAACAAGAAATATGAGACTCCCTTTTTGTTATTGTTTTTTGTTGTTGTTTTGCAGGGAGGGGTTTTCTTTGGACAATGAGGTAGATTATGATACCATTTGCTTCATAAGAGCCCTGAAAGAGGCCAATTTTTGAGGGGCAATATCATGTGGATTGGTGTTGCCAGTAAAACAATGAGATGCACATTTAAACAGAGCATTCTGGAATTCAGTAGCAAGATTGGTGCAGTGGTAGACATTTAAGACTTGATAATTTAAGTTGCCAGTGAAGCCATGAGTTCAAAAAAAATAAACCAGTGAGATTATATTGAATAAGAAAAGAAATATGAGCTTTAAGTTTATATATCTGATATGAAACAACCAAAAAAGACATTGAGGAAGAATGGCCAGAGAGAGAGAAAGAATAAAAGGAAAGCAAGATATAGTGGCCATTTCAAAGGAATGCTGAATTGTGTTAAATAGTATTGACACACAAAAATGATGATAACTAAAATCTGTCAAATTTGAGACATGTTAGCTAGAGTCATGCCTGTAGATTGATTGAAATATAAACTTGGGTGGCTTGAGATTATGTTGTGAAGTGATTGAGGGGTGCAGAGACAGCAAGTGAAGCTGTTTTGAAACCTTTAACAATAACAAAGATAGAGAAGCTGTCACCTAAAAGAGAGTAGGGTACATTTTCCGTGTTTGAAAGGGACTTGAAACAACAGAGACAGAGAGCTTGAAGGAACTGGAAAGAGGGAACATAGGGTCTTAAGAAAGAAAGAAGACAGGATCCAAAGAATGATAGAGGAATTTCTGTTAGCTGAGAGAAGGACCTCCTGTCCTAACTGTAACCTGAGAAAAAGGAGAAAAGAAAGGTGCAGGGATGTATCTCAGAGAGATGTTGTGTGAAAAAAGTATGCTGGACAGGAAGCACTTCATTCAGCATTCATATGTCAAATTATTCTTCACAAGGAAAAATACAATAAGCAGCCCAGTGAATTACTATGTGTCATGTATTCATAACTGCATCTATTATGACTATATGAGCAATTATGAATATTATCAATGACATTAATTGTAAACAACTTTATTGTAAGTCAAATACCTGCTGGGCATTCACAGTGTAGAGATGGCACTGTCACTGCCGTTAAGGACTTGTGGTGTAGAGATGAAAACTGGAGTATAAACAGATAGCCGAAGTACCATCTGACCGGAGGGAGGACTCGAGTGTGGTGGAAGTGGAGAGCAGGGGACAACTTCCTAAAAGTCAGATGAATTGAGATATGGGTTTAGCCACAAGAATAAGATTAAAATAACTTTGACTTTACAATATAGAATCGTTATGCACCTCTATGTTAGACAGGTAGAAAGAACAGGATGACTCTGTTCCATGAGGTCATGCAGGGATCTAGGTGTTTGTACCATAGTTGCTTCATTATATCTACATGATGGAGCCTGGCTCCCTCCTGTCACATCCATGGTCCAGTGCACAGGAAGGGAGCAGAGTGGATGGAGGGCATGATCTGGATGGCAAACACATTGTTTAGGCTCAAATGCTCTATGCCCAGCCAACTCTCTAGTATCATGGAGGATGCAAAACAATCTCTGTTAGGGGCAAACCAACCATCTGTCACAGGTGGTGACTTTGACTTCAATCTTTGAGAATATAAGGAGTTTTCAGGGAAAGAGATTTCTGGGATAAGAGACAAATGTGTGTAAAAGCAAAGGTAGTATTTTAAATTGTTAGCAAACATTATGACACAGATCTTAGAGTAGACTCCTCCAGGGCCTACACTCCCTCCCTCAGTCCATCTCTAATAGCAGCAGCAGGGGTGGGGGACCATTCTGCGTGAGCTCAGATGCAGCTGGCAGTACCAGGGTTTTACTTCATCGCTCAGTGTGTGCCTTTCGGATTCTGCCTGCAAGTAATGTCATTGGAGCTCCTGCAGCACAACTACAAGTACAAAGTTAACCAATGTTGGAAGGATAAAAGCTTTATCTTTTATGGATCATTCTGGGAGTATTCTGTAAATATCTCAGAGGTTCTAGAATATTTCAGCTTCTTATTCCTCAGTAGCCACCTTGGCAAAGCACGTTTATGTTGGTTTTTCTCCATTGCAGTATCACTCTCTGACTTCTGCTTCCTGAGATCACCTCCTTAATAAACTAGTTGTATCCAATTCTTTATCTCAGACTCCACCTTTTGGGCAGCCAAAGTTGACTGATCCATTTTGAGCAGATGCCCGGATCCATCAGAATAGATGTCTGTTAGATGGCCCTCATCTGTGCATCCCTACGAACCATCAGCTTGTGTAAAACCACAGAGCCAGGAAATTGTGAGCTGACTTCACAAATCTATGAGAAGTGTGTATGACAACAAAGTAGACTTTATTATAAGGGGAGACAGAAGAAGCTGCAGAAGTAGATGGAGTTCAACTTAATATACAGAATATATAGACTAAATGATATTATTATTTATAAATATAGTTATCGTATAATATAGATGGGATATGTTTAATTATATATAATCTATATTTAATCATGTGGTTGCCAAGGAGCCAATAATGATGAATTTTGTCTTGATGTTCTTTATGCATGTATGCATTTTATTAGAGGAAGTAATGTTTGAATTGCATTTCCAGAAAGTCTGTGTTCAAAATAAATTGCAGGGCACATTTCTATAGGAAGAGGGCTCTCAGAAGAGGCTATTTTGGACATCCAAATGGAAAACTAGAATCCCAATAGGGGCAGAAACTGGAGCCATAGCACTGGCAATGGAAAGAAGGGAATCGATATTCTAGAGAAAAGGGATGAATTGAAATAACGTTCAAAATATTTGACAGCAGGCCCTGCCGGGCACTGATGAGCGAGAATGGACGCTGACTGAAAAAACCCCAGTGTGACAGAACTGGAGCATTCTGGCTGATTAGCAGCCTGGGTGGGAAGGACTAACTCCGAGAACCACCCAAACTATTCCCAGATCTACGAACAGTTCTGACTTTCCGGCTGGTGCTGAGAATGGAATCTAGCCTTGTGTAATGCCATTTAGGTTTCTGTATGGCTTTGTCATTCCCATTTCTTTCACATTTTAAGGATTTTTTTGACACATCTATTTTAATACATTTAAAAATGTATGAGTTCACCTTTGATGACCAAGCCATGATTGACACTGTGCCCTGTGAGCTTTCCACATTCACTATTGTATTTCTGAACTACCCGTTCTGGTCTGTGAGTCACAAACACTGGCTAGTTCTGACAGGCTGATAGACCTACAACGCATGTCAGAGCAGGTGTTAGCATGTCAATGAGAATTCAGGCAAGAATTAATTCTTTTCTTAGGATAAATGACTTTTTTTTCCCTGAAATATTTCAGGTCTACTCAGGCCACTGCAACATCAGACTGATTTACTCAACAAATATCAATTAATCACAGCCTGTAGTCCAGCAATCAGATTATCTTGGGGGACAAGAAGGTAGAAAAGGACAGACAGCGTGGCCACTGGTAGTTTTATAGCCTTACACACAGGTAAAATGTCCCTATATTTCCTAAAGTTCATTCTATCTTACTTTATAAAACTATTGGGTTGGCCAAAAAGTTCATTTGTTTTTTTCTGTAAGATGGCTCCTATAGAGCTTAGTTGTCTTTAAATTCATCCAAAACAATTTTATTAGATTATATTGTGACAGCGGGCATACCAGCATGCATTTTTTTAAAAAACCTTTCAACATTGATGAATTTTTGTGTAGCCAATTTAATGTTGAAGATGGTAGAAAATACACATTTTTGGCATATCATGCTTTATTATTTCACAAAAGGTAAAAACAACTACAATGCAAAAAATGATTTGTGTAGTGTGTGGAGAAGGTGCTATGACAGATAGAACGTGTCAAAAGTGGTTTGTGAAGTTTCCTGCTGGGGATTTCTCAGTGGGTGACGCTTCAAGGTTGGGTCCACCAGTTGACGTTGATGGTGATCAAATCAAGATACTAACTGAGAACAATCAACATTCTACCACATGGGAGATAGCCAAAATACTCAGAATGTACTAGTCAATAAAGTTATTGGTGGAAATAAAAAATATGTCTTTTATTTTATGGAAAAAAACTAAATAAATGGACTTTTCGGCCAACCCAATCTATTTCTTATTATTTCACAGAGCGAGAAGTAAGCAAGCAGTGATTTTACATTGCAATTTCCCCTGCCACCAATTTCAGAATTAAGAAGAGGGGAGTTACATTAGTTTTCATGCTGTCATAACAAATTACTACAAACTTGTTGCCTCTGAACAAAGAAACTTATTCTCTCAAAGTTACAGAGGCCAGCAGTCCAACATCAAAGTGACAGTGGGCCACACTGCCTCCAGAGGCTCCAGGGGACAATCCATTCCTGGCCTCTTTCAGCTTCTGCTGGCTCCAGGCATGTCTCGGCTGGTTCCTCCCGAACTCCTGGCTCTGCCTTTGTGGTTCTGTTACTTCCTTCTTTTCTGTGTCCGTCTCTCTCTCGAGTGAGAAACCCAGAGGGGACAGATACTTCCCTCTCTCTTAAGAAATGCATGTGACTGCATTTAAGGCCCATCTGGATACCTCACAACAAGCATCTCCTCTCAAGATCCTGAACTTAATCTCATAGACAAAGACTCATTTTCTGAAGAAGGGAACAGTCGCAACTTCTTGGGTTAGGACCTGGTGAAATCTTCTTGGGGTCCGTACTTTATCTATTAAAAGGGTAAAGGTTAACTGTTCTTGTGGAGGTTTAATAAAAGAGAGAGAAAGACACAGAGGCAGAGAATATGAATACGAACCCTTCTTAAAGGTAGAAAGTCTGATAGGGCTAAGAAGAGTCTTCACCTACAGTCAGTGCCTACCCTTGTCTAAGAAGGAAACAAAGAGAGAAGGAAGAAACAAATGCAGGACAAAAGCAAGACCAATATGATGTAGATGAAAACCACAGACCCTGAAAACATGAGACCTGCATTTAAATCCCACTTAAATGACATAGTAGCTATGCTATTCTATAAGTATCTTTCATGTGGCAATGATAATGCCTGAAACACAGAGTTATTTTAGCACTTCCATGAAATTTTATATGTGAAACATTATATATAAAATTATAAGCATATTTTTGTTCTGGGGAAAGCAGGTTCAGAGCCATCCTCCCCAGCTCTAATTGAATTACTAATATTCATCTAATTGAAATTCTAATGAATATTACTAATATTAACCCATTGCTCATCATTTCTTTATTTCCGATAATGACCTCCTGGGACATTTGTTTCCTGTAAAACTTATTACTTCTGCCTTTGGCCCCAGACAGTGTAAACCCCAGTGGTATCCAAGAGAAGAGGAAGTGGGACTCCTCTGTAAGGCAGATGTCTGTGCTGGTGCTGAAACAGAGCAAGGGCTGGGTTACACTATGACAGAGGCTCGAGCTCGTCATAACTCACGATAACCCAAGTGATCTGTTAATGGGGTTGCTCTTTGAGGGATATATCACTGTAAAATATGGCGCAAAGGGTATATCCAAGTCTGACCAGAAATTCTCTGGAGTGTTTCAGCTCCTAGTTGCTTTCCTGGCCTAAGTGCCCCTAATGACACCCTCCAGGGGAAATGCAAGTGTTTTTTGGCTAATGCATTTGCAAAATGGGAGTTGTCAGCTCTTAGGGGAGTCTCACAGGCCTTGATGAGCTATCAACTGCTGTTTTCCTTTAAATACTTGAAAATCAGCATGAGCAAAAAAACCACTACCGTTATTTCTAACACAGCAAGAGAGAAATTTTTAAAATGCACCCACACCAAAGACCAAACCAAGCTGAGAAAGTCAGTTTCTGCATTAACAGATCAATTTCCAACCACTAAAGAGTACAATGCTCATGCATGAAAGCATCTGCCATCTGCCTTTTCAAAGAGAATTACTCTTTCAGTGAGAGATTAGTGACATCAGAAGGGTAGAGTTATCTCTTCACTTCACATAGAGCTTTGAACAGTTTGCAAGCTGAACACATGAATCCTTCATTAAAGCATGCTATTTTCTTCAACATCTTAATGCATAAGCCATTGCGTTTTTCTGGTTTACATTTAAAAAAATTCCCTAATTATCTTCTGAAAAGTCAGAGTTGTTCAATAGAGTTAATTGCTCTTCTCTCAGGACAGCATGTGGATGATGCCAGTAAAGACTTGGTTTCGTATCATGTAATTAAATTACAAATACTATACTGAAATTTCAGAGTAATGACAACAAAAGCAGAGCCGTGTGAATCGGCATTCTTACGACAGCCACTAAATAAGAGTTCATATTTTTATAGAAGATTTAATGTTCCTTTTTATCAGTCGATAGCTTTTCCTTCCACAGTTTTAACAAAAATCAGGACTGTTTGGAGAGTAATTTCAAAAAATACTACTGAGGTTAATGGCAGTTGACCTTAATTGGATTTCCTTTCTTCTGCCCTACCAGGATATAAAAACCCCAGAACAATTTTCAATGTTTTGAGATTAATTGTAGATGTAGCAAGAAAATGAGCATAATTAGCTAGGATATTATTTTTAGAACTTAAAAATATTGATTCCTGTGGCAATTACATTTGTGCTTTCTCACTTGGTTTCTGAAGCACTAATCGGCTGACCATTATCATCAGAAAACACCATGAGGTCAGCTTTATAACCATACATCGTAGTCTTAATGGCGAGGTCCTGGAAGTTCAGACATTTGGGCCTGCAAACTTCAGTGAAGATGTTGCACAGTACCAAAATCAGTCCCCTCAGTGTGTCATGCTTTCTAGTCAAAGAGAGGACCTTCAGACTAGACTGTATAAAACAGATGGTATGAACTAATAATTTAAAAAATACTTGATCTGACAGGTAATTTAAATTGGTGTTGAAAGTACAAAAAAGGTCTGAACCCCACCAATACTTGCAGAGAATATTTTCTATGAATTTAGTGACATTCTTTAGGCTTTGAGTAATATTTTCTAAGTTTGTTACTTGGTTGAATGGTGCATGATTTGGTTTGTTTCCTGAGATTGACACAAGTGGAAAACATCACTGGCAGCTCAAAATATATTTATTGAGCACCTATGGTATACAAAATACTGTCCCAGAAACTATGGGAATGACAAGATTGATATAAAAAAAATGTAAAATAAACAAATAAACCACTTACTAATAACTTTACAGAATGTTATATCTTAGGAGAGACCATTTAATATGGATGGAAGGGATTAAATAAATATTAAAGTGCTAAGTGCAGTAAAAAATGTAAAAAAAATCCTTTGTGGATTTAGAGAATAGAAATCTTACCATCCATAGAGGGAGGGGAGGAAGTAATCATTTTTATGGAAGAGGTAACGCTAAACTGGTTTATGAACTAAGACCTGGATGTCTTTAGAGGTCTATTATCTGTCTAACACGTAGAACATGAGTTTAAGTTCAGTGAGAAGAAAGACACGGATCTATTAAAGGAAAGAGAATTTGATTTGGCAGAAATGAAAATGGGGCAGTTCATGAATTACCAAAGAGGTGTTCAATAAATCAGTATCTCTAAATTTCTCTGAAACTATCTTTAAAGGCAAGATAATTATTTCTTCCTTTTGATTTTAAATATGTAAACATAAATAATAAGTAACAGATCTGGAATTTCAATTTAGAACACTCCAATTACAAAACATGTGAATTTTGGCTTTGAGGTACTTATCTAAAGCTAGAAGATAGAGGACTATGTAGTAAAAAACTTGCACTTTAAACATTTTTATGAACTGATAAGGAGACTCTTGTGAGAGTAAGCTATTTTTTTAGGCAGCTTTCCAGTGCCTCTGGTGTATAGATAAGAAGGCTACACTAGATGGTTGCCAAGGTCCCAGTGGTAACTTCCTCAAAGATATTTACTTTTGAATAAATTGAGATAAAAGAACTTTATAGAATTTTCCAAGAATCAGAAACTTTCTAATGAAAGCCTCTTATCTTAGCCCTGTCTATAACCAATCCAAGGGTGAAAACAGGTTAAAGCTTCATCACAAATTAAACCTTCAGATCACCTTGATTTATTTCAAGCCAGTGGAGGCCAGACGGTTGATTCCAACCCAGGTAAATAGTAAGGAAACCCAAATACTCAGTAGGTGGTGATAACTGCCTCTGAAACTCAAAATGTATGTGAGCTATTTAGGATGGCCCTTGCACTCACCATCACTGTTCACCTTGTCATTAAGAGATCTCAGTAGCTGCCAAAACCCAACTATATTGAAAGACTTCATCACTGGGATAATTCATATAAGCATTTTTGGCCTTCTTGTTCACTACACTTCTATAATATTGTACAGTTAAAGGCATATAATAAGCCTAGAAAAGGCAGTCAATAAAATTATCCTTTGAGTACCTATCACACCCCCGCATTTTACAAATGCTGCAGGTGAAACAGAAAAGCATGAGAACTGGTGTCTTGCTGAGAAGTTATAATATAGCAGGGGAGAGAAGACATTCATGGCACAAATAGAAAACAATGCAAGGCAATATATAATTAAGTGCCTGATTTTGTGACACAGGCTCTTATAAGAGCAATAAGTTTTGAGAAGGATGAGAGTCGAGTGGGCTGGAATCATCAGAAAAAAATCCACGGAGGAGGTGAGAATATTGGTAGGCAACTGAAGTATGCGTAGGAGAGAATGCAGGGAACACCGGACGTGGGTTATATTTAAGAGACTGGCCTGATAGGAATAGATGTTCTGTGTCAGAATGAAATGGGAAATAAAATTCACTCTCTCCTTTCTGCATGTTGCATCTCTAAATAACCATAAATAGTAAACCTAAGTTTAAAAGTTTCCAGAAAAATAATCTCATAACTAATTTCCTTGCTTTATGTAATTACATGCAATGCTTTATTGTGACCTATATATGTAATGCTACAGCCTTACAAATAATCTTTTAAAGTTGGTAGACATACAATATTATATTTGCATAGCCTACAGCTGTGATTGCTAATATTTTTCTCCTTAAAATTGTTTTCTTTTAACTTTCCATTTTGCTGGGAAAAGAGAATACTTAGAACTGAGTAATAATAATGGAGCTAACAATAACACTTTATATTTATAAACAGCTTAATAATTTATGTGTAACAATGTGCTTCAAAAACAAAATATTGGCTGGGTAAAAAGTCTGGCAAGTGAGTGCCCAGGGCAGAGTGTACTCTTGTAAATGTGTGTTGCAAGCATAAAGGAATGTATATTTTGAGTTAATTAAGGGACAGGTGCTCAATGTATTTAGGATTAAAATATTGGCAGTATGATTTTTAAATAAAAGTTGCTTATTTCAGCCCTGGCTGGTGTAGCTCAGTGGCTTGAGCGTGGGACTGAGAACCAAAGGATCACGGTTCGATTCCCAGTCAGGGCACATGCCTGGGTTGCAGGCCAGTTCCCAGCAGGGGACACACAAGAGGCAACCATACATTGATATTTCTCTCCCTCTCTCCTTCCCTTCCCCTCTAAAGATAAATAAATAAAATATATTTTTTTAAAAAGTTGCTTATTTCACTTAGCATAATGTTCTCCAGTCCATCCATACTGTTGAACAAACTGAAATAACAAGTCAAATAGAGACAGATTCATAGATAGAGAGCAAGATGACAACTAAGCAGGGTGAAGGTGGGGGGGGCGGGGGGGTTGAGCAAAAAGGAGAAAGGACTCATGGACATGGAGGACGGTGTGGTGGCGGGGAGGATATAATGGACCTAAGTGGTAATGGGAAAAATGAAATAAGAAAAGAAAAAGAGAGACATTTTTAAACACATCACAACATTCTAAAGAATGATGCCAACTCACATTTTCACATTAGATTATTTCTGAGGGCATTGGGATTACTTGTTTAACGAATCGCTTTTGTATTTATGTTGAGCTTTTTATTTTTCCAAGTGCTCTCACCTACACCACTTCCTTTTTACCTCACAATAGCTCGCGTGGGTCTGACAGAGGTGTGACCTTCCTTATCTTTAGGTCCTCGTGCCAGTGCGAGTAATGCCCAACAAGTAATGATTACAACAACACCCAGTAAAAATTATCAAGGACTTATTTGAAGTTCCCTGCATCTAAGTTTCCCATGGATTGTATTACTCTGTTTTCCAAACAACTTCAGGGTAAATACTCTGATAACCCCATTTTATAGCTGAGACAGCCATAGCATAATAAGGCAAACTACTTACCTACTCCACAGAACTGTTAGTTAACAGAAAAATCTAAGACATACACCCTAGTCTACCAATATACATGCTATAATTAACCAATACAACCTACTATTGTAGCCTTTTTTGGTGGGGGAGGGATATAAAAATGCCAAAGCACTGTTTTCATTGATCATTGATCATAAAGCATTCCTTCTGAACTCTTCAACGAAAAGTCTGGAAGCCACTTGTCACTGAAATATATTTAGAGGAACATTTCTTTCTTCAAAGCGGAGACATAAATCATTAACTAAAAGCTGTAATTCCTGTCAATGTATTTAATTGCAAGTTGGAAGTGTTTGTATTCAAGTGTGCAAAGCAGTAATGTGATAGTAAATTCCCATGATGACAGGCTGTCAGCATGAACTCTTTGGTTTAGCAAGAGGAGAAAACAATGACTATTTTAGTGACAGTGCTTGAAACAGAATGTGAAAAATTACGCAGCTTAAGGATCAGTATGTCCAAGCTTCCATCACATCACAGATTTCTAACACTGAGATGTTAGTGTAAATCTTTAAATTTGGAGATATTGAAACACAACTGTGTTGCCTTGACATTGACACTTGGATACAGGCATTCAGTTTGTGTGAAGATTAAAATTATTCCACTTTGCTGTAGACTCAAGAGCTGTTTGATCAACAGCATCACATGCAAATAATGTGATTTTAGACTTCCTGTCCCTAAAACTGTTATGTATTTTAGAAGTTCTTTCAAAATGCTTGAACTCTTTCTTGTTTCCCCTGTTTTCAATATTGCTAGACTTTATTTCCAAGCATCAGGAATTCTTTCTTAAAATTCTGGATTGGGAGTAAGAGTGAGTCTGAACAACATCGTGTACTTTATTCGGCAAGTCTATCAATACTCAACCAAGAGTTGAATTTTCCTTATAAATCTTCCCTTCTGAGAACCATCGTGGCCCACTGATATTTACTTAAGTTTGTGATTGAAGTCAATGTGACCTATCTGGCAACTTTGGTCTTCTTGTCCCTTAATGTGTACTTAAAGGTGCTATTACCTTTAGAATTTATTCTCCTTTGACTGGCAGGATATAAGCAACTTAAGTTTGGGAAAATAAACGAGTCTTAAGTCCTTGTTCCATATCTCCCTAATAATTGTAACACGTTAAAATCTGAGATTGGCGTCTTTTGCTTGGTGGTATTTATCACAACCTCTCTAGCACAGTGTAGATGACACAGATGGAAAAGCTCAATGTGTATTGGTTGAAAGAATAGGGGGCACGGAGGTGAATGGCAGGCAAAGGAAAATAGTATAAAACCGGCATGGCCTGCTCCCCTAGTTCCCAATGTCAAAGAGCAGGGCTTGTTTACTTATTCCAGAATTTAAAATATTTAACCTCTCTTGTGGAACGGATAATGCACTTGTCTGCTAAAGCTGCCATAGCAAACTTCCACAAACAGGTGACTTAAGCAACAGACATTTATTATCTCACAGTTCTGGAGGCTCTAAGTTCCAAATCGAGGTGCCAGTAGGGTCGGTTCTTTCTGAGTGCTGTAAGGGAGAACCAGTTCATGCCTCTCTCTCAGCTTCTGACAGCCTCGGGCATTACTTATACATGGTGTTCTCCCTCTTTCTTCAAGGCACGTTCTCTCTATGCTTGCCTGACTCTGTGACCAAATGCCTTCTTTTTATAAGGACACCCCTCATATGAGATTAGGGGCCCAGAAACTTGTCACATGACCCTTTGTATGCAAGAGGCACAGGTAATATAGTTCTTGGCTGGACAGCCACTACCTCACATTACTCTGCAGTACACAGGGGAGTACAAGCGTTTGGTAGAAGCCTGATTGTCTCTGCAGCAGACTTGCCCTTTAACTGAGAGATGCTGTGACTTCGTTGGTCTGGTTGGAGCTGTTTCTTAGTGTCTAGTCAAATGCCCATGATTTCTCTAAAACTAAAACAGTAAGTTGTGTCCTTAGTTTTGTGTACAGAAAGAATTCTGAGTTGAGCCAGAAGATATTACTACTGAAAAATCTTCCTTAGTCAAGTATTCATTTGATATATATTATGCATCTAACTGTTTTAAGCCGGTAATCAATCAGCTCAAATCTATGGGTAAACTAATTATTAGAGTAGTTATCCAAAGCCTCTGGAAATACATTTAGCCAATGCTAGCCTTCATTAATGTAAAAAATACCTATAATACTAAACAGAATACTCAGAAACTGGAAATTTTGAGATATAACTATAAAAATAAAATATTATTTATAGTATTTGGTGACTTCATCTTAAATCTTTATAATTATAGATTGTCCCTCTGAGACAAAATTGATTAGGACATAAAAAATTGATCTGGCATGTATATATTAAAATATATTTATTCTAAATATAGACTTTATTTATATTTATTTATCTTGCATTGTAAGATAATGAGGCACAAATGTAAGGGTTTATGGGGGTTCTTTTTTATTTTTTTTTCTCTCAAGGGCCAGGTTTCAGTCAACTGTCTGTCCCAGTGTCTAGCACAGAGCTTGGTATTGTATAATTTCTCAGTTAAAAGATATTGCATATATAAAAGTATAAATGAATAAAATGGGTAAAGCCTCACATAAATGAATAATTGGCCTTCATTTTACTAGGTAAACATACTTTAGTAAGTTTTTATTTTCCGGTTAGTTCTCCAGTCCTTGGGAATGTACTTTTAATATCATAACTTATCATTTCCTTTCTCTTCTACCTCATAAATGCACTCTCATTAAGAACTCAAGGTCGAGATCCATGATTATGGCTTCATCCCTGATATTCCTTTGCCCAAGACTTAGGACCCCCACTGCCCTCCTTTTCTTATATGGCCCTGGCCTCTCTTCCCCAGGTGATCTTAGGACTGATGTCAGTGATTCCTACTTCAAACCTTGGTCCAAGAGGATCCTAAGTATTTAGCATCTTCAGGCAGCAAGACAGTTAAGCTTTGTAAATTTGTAGGTATGAAAAAGGAGGAAAGTGCTAGCTAGATTCCTGAAGGAGAGTTTTAGTGGTGAAGCAACCCAAGGAGATTGGGTTCTCCATGTATTTGCTATACAGGTATTAGAAATTGGTGCTTGTGGAAGAGAGAGAGCAGAAGCAGAATCACTCAGAGGAAGAAGTCTAATTATTGCAGAACCACCAACTCTTAACCAACCCATAGGGAGTCTAAGGTGTCAGACGTACCCTGGACTGACCCAGAAGAGTTAGGACTTTATACCCACCACAACTGGCCCTTGGGCAAAGCAGTTCTCTGCAGCTGAATCAAACGCTGACTCTGCTAACAGCCAGAGGCCCTCCTGGGACAGTGCTGGGGCATGAGTTCCCTCCTGGAAGGAGGATCTGGACAGAGGAACTCTGTGTCTATCACAGAGATCAAAAACAGAATAAAATAAGTCAGTCCCTTGACTTATCTATTCTCAGTTCAACCATATACATCCATGATTCCTTAATATATTCCAGGGTAATAGTCAAAATATCAAACACCTGTGACCTCCTGGCTCCAGCCATCAGAACCAACACCCATCATAAAAAGTCCAATTGGCCCTACCAGCGTGAACTGCCTGATATTAGCAATCAGGCAACTTGGCAACTGTGAGGGTAAATTTCTTCAAATACCAAGTGTTAGGAAAGAGTTTATTATGGAAAAAAAAAACATTTAGCTAACTGAGCTTATCAAACAATTGCTGAAGGCCATATATGGTTGGATTCTGTGAGGCTTGGGAAATGCCAAGCATTGTGCTCAACCCTTCGATTATCTCATTTAATATCCCTAGTGCCATGAGGCAGGTACCATTATTTTTCCATTTACAGATGAGTGAATAAACTAAAGTTTAGAAGGAGTAAGTTATATGCTCATGGAAAAAATAATATCCTGTAGAACAGGCTTAGAAACCCATATTTGTCCAACTCTGGAGCTTGATGCAATGGCACAGCCATGCTGCCCATGTGCTTTCTGAGCGTGCATGGGTGTATCAGCCCTGGTGTCCATCACTTGCAAAGGATGGAGTTGGGAACAGTGATGATACATTTCCTTCTTTTTCACCTGGGCCTCTTCATCCTCTGTTATTCTGGGCTACCAATGTTTAGACTCATCACATAGTGTCCCAAAATATGTTTCCATTGGCCACCAAGAGTTTGCATCTTTTCTCTTGAAGGTTTTGCTAAACCCTAATTAGTTAGCAAGAATAGAGGCAGAGGATCTAGGTACATTTTCTTTAAAAACAAAAACAAAAAACCTCAGGTCATCGGATTGTGCCCTAAGCTATATGCCTACCAAATAGTGACAATCTTTATGCATACTTTTATCTCTTTTCCATTATTTAGCTTATCTTTTCAATGTCTGTGAATATAAAATATTATCACAATAGGTTTAAACATGCAGTGCCTGAAACTCTTTAATTTTTTCTTTCTTGTTTGGAAGTTAATGTGACACTTTTAAAATATGCTGTTGAATGAGATACAGATCACCACCATGCTACAATAATTAGAACCTCAGTTTCTAATGTCTTTGTATATTTTAGCTGTTATCATTGCTATTCTTATTCGGTGCTTTCCAAACAATGGATTAAAACACATTAGTAAGTCAAGAGAATTTTGCTGTTAAATACAACCCAAAAGAGCTAATAAAACAGATAATTCTCACTTTCAAGATAACCACTATACTATGAATTATTTTTGAACCATTTAAAAAGTTGAAGTTCATTTCAACCTTGAAGCAAAAGTCTCTTTCAAGTCAAGATACTATTGTTCAACTCTCATGGAGTATGATTAAGAGAAACAATGATTCACCCTTTTTTATGAAAAATGGATTTAAGTCCATATTCATTCTTTAGGAAAAAAATATGAGGAAATCAAATAAGGTTTAAAAGTATTGTGTTAAGGTTTTCTGGAAAAATAATTGTCACTGCTACATTTTAAGCTAACAAAGCCTTTCTTCGTAAATGATGAACTATGAAAGGTATTGAAAATGCTTTTTCAAGTAAATGCAAAAAAGTGATTGAAAATCCACCTCAAAGCAGAACTGCGCTTCTTTTGAGCCACTAAGGAAATTCTACGTGGAAGACAGCAACGTAGACAAATACTGTACAAAGTATTGCTGGTCCATAGGAGGCTCCCCACACACAGCAGCACCCATACTGTGAAATGCAGGGGTATACCCTTAGTAATTTATGACTAATTATATTACATGTGAAAATACATTAAGTATTTCTAAGTATCTACCATGTATAAGCCGCTCTCTAGTTACTGTGTGTTTTAACTTGCACTGCTACAACAAAATACCACAGACTGGCTGGCTTAAACCACAGACATTTATTTCTCACAGTTCTAAAGGGCAAAACTTTGAGATCAAGGTGCTCATATGGTTGCATTCTGATGTGAGGCCTTTTCTTGTCCCTGGGTACCTGTGTTTTTGTTGTATTTTTACAAAAGAGAAAGGGGGGGGAGAGAGAGAGAAAGAGAGAGAGAAGCTCTGTGGTCTCTTGTTATAAGGGCACTAATCCCATCATGAGGGGCCCACCCTCATCTGAACCTAATTACATCCCAAAGGTTCCACATCCTAACATCATCACATTGGGGACTAGGGCTTCAATGTAAGAATTTGGGGGAGACACAAGCATTCAGTTCATACTGTTATGTCCATACGAAAGCCTTTTGAGGGATTTAGCTCTCTCTCAACAGTTTATAACACCCCTCTGATGAATTGATGAGTATTAGATGAACAGTTACAGTGAGCTTCAAAAGGGCAGGAAGAATAGCATTCCCTGGTTTCATCTTCGGTGCCATGGACAATAATCCAGAGTGTGAAGTAGGTATTATAGAGTGATGAATAAATGCAAAAGTGGGTGATGAAGAGAGATGAGACTGACACATGAAACTTTCAAAAGTTACATCAACATCAAAAAAAAAATCTTATGTACAAAAGCATGACACTTTGCAAGTGTGTGGTAGAGACAATATATTTAATGATTCTAGAAGAAAAAGCCTTCTTCATGGAGGTAGGTAACCTGGGCTTGATAGAGAAAAGAAATAGGATAGTGAAGAGAAAGAATTTGCTGAGAAAATTTTACAAGAATAAGAAATAAGCAGGAAATTTAGATGAGATCGGGCACGTTCAGGGTACTATGGTTGTAGACATAAGCAGGAAATTTCAATGTGTTTGCTGGGGATATTGAATAGCCCAAATTTGCTATGAAAATGATGGAATAAAATAATTGAGGGGGATTAAACCATACACCAAAACCTGCAAATGTAGGCCCCTAAACTCTACATAAGCCAAAGTATGTTTTATTTTTGCCCTATACTCTTTAAGCATTTTTAATTTGTTGTTAATGCATACACCCCAGAAAAAAATTTATATAAAAATTCAGATTCTCAGCTTTCCATAAAAATTTTGTGATTGAATGTTACTCTCAGTTCCAACCAGTCAGATCAGAGGGAATGAGGGAAACAGCTGCTGAGATGGCCCTCCTCCTGTTTACCCTCCATTCCCCCAGATTTGTGCTTCTCTCTGTCGGCTAAGGACATTTCCCTTGTTTAGGGTTCTTTGCCTCAGCCCTTATAGTTTGAGAGGTCTGATGAGGATGCAATTTGAGGTCAGATGTCTCTCTCTCTCAGGCCCATGGTGCAATCACCATGAGACCTAGAAATTTACAGCTGCCCTAGCAACTCACAGGGGCCATGTGAAGTTGACAGTCATCACAGCTCTGAATGACACTGATTCAAGTCAACAGAAGACCCTGTTAGGCCTGAGAGAGCAGAGGTAAAGGAAGTGTAACAACTTGAAGAGCTTAGACTTTTCACTCAATGCTGAAATCCCAGCAAGAGATGTGGAGTTTTCCAATAATGATTACCTTACAAAAGGAGGGATTCTGTGGTCACTCTTTCGTCATCATTTACCTTCAAGAAATTTTTCTGCATAGTTCACAGAAAATTTATAGGCAGCTACTTCCCAACATTAAAAAATATATATGTTCTCAATGGTCCAGAAGCAACAGAACTCCTCAAAGGCAGGCGGGCAGGGGATCCCTTTGAGCACTTTCCAATAGCCACGGGCCCTAATTCAAGAAAAATTTTATATACAATTTCAGAAGTTTTGGGGGATTCTTGGAAAGACTCTTTATTGGCATTTTGATTGTATGTACAAATTCTAGGTTTAAAAAATTGTTCATGGGTATTGTCAAAGATTTAAAGGTTAACCTGTATGAATTTGGAGTTCTCAGCAAAGGGCATGAGCAAGGTTTAACTCCAAGCACTTGTA
>PVKM010018964.1:0-24533 GCA_004027735.1 Carollia perspicillata | reverse complement strand
AGGACAGCTACAACACAAGTTTTTCAGCTCCATTATGAACTTATGGCACCACCTGCATCTATGCACTTGATGACCAAAATGTTAGTAAGCAGTGACTGACAATATTAGTCTCATGAGGTCAATGGTGCAGAGGCAATAACTGAAGAGATATTAGCTGAAATTTTCCAGATTTGATGAAATACATCAGTTCACAGATTTAAAAATCTCAAAAGTCCCAAAAAGGACTGAAAAAAGAATATGCACAACATAGTAAAACCCCTGAAAGACAAAAGAAAATTTTAAAAGCAGCTAGAGAAAATAAAATACAACTTTTAAAGAAGTAATAGGCTGGCAACTGACTTCTCAACAGAAACAGCAGAGGTCAGAAGAAAGAGGACTGATATCATCAGGGTGCTGAAAAGAAAACACTGCCATTTTGACCCAGCAAAAATGTCTTTCGAGAATATGACAAAATACAGGCATTTTCAGACAAGCAAAAGGTGACATTACAATGACAGCCAATCCACACAAAGGAAATTCTAAAGGTTCTCCAGGGAGAAAATGATCCCAAATGGAGTGGGAGAGGTGTAGAAGAGCAAAGTAGTAGTAAATACTGTATGCAGCTAAGTCTAAGTAAACACTGTGTAAAATAACAGTGTCTTACAGGGTTTATAAATAAACAGACTTACCACAGAAGGACAGATTATAGGCAGGAAGAGGGTGAAAAACAATGCAAAGTGTTCTTATATTGTCTGGTAAGTTTATAAACGCTCACCAAACTTTGGTAAGTCACGTGGTAAATGAAGAACGCATGTTGTAGTTTCTACCGTAGAAACACACTTCTACGTTATTTATGAGTTAGTGATTTAAAAATTAACTTTGTGGTACATGTGGATATAGTTGTAGGTCTGAAGAATATAAAACTTACATCCATAAATGCAAAACCGTAAATTTACTTAAAACATTCTGAGATTTCTTTGTCTTCATTAGTGTTTGTGCATTGGATGTGTGGCCCAAGACAACTGTTCTTCTTCCAGAGACACCAAAGGCTGGACACCCCTGCTGCTGGTGAATAAAAAATTGGAGATGGAGCGTAGTGATTCTGTGTTTTAAGGGTTACATGCTTTACGTGTTTTAACAATCAGCTCGCCTGGACCTGGAATTGCTCACTGAGGAGCCTGACAAAGACATGATTGAGGCAGTGACTTTCCCACTTGGTGGTAAAGTGAAGTCAACCAAAGGAATATTCCTGGGAAAATAATTTTAAGAATGTGCCAATTCACATACAAATGGAACATTCAAACATGGCTATCATAATTGTATGCTGGGAAAGTTTTTATATAGATATAATAGTTTTTATATAGATATAATCAAAAGCACAATTTGACTTTTAAAAACAAACCCGCTCCTCCCAAAAAACACTCTATAAAGAATTCAAATTTTTTGTTTGAAAAAATTATTAATACCTGCATTTAAAAAAACTCACAATTCAAACAATGTTGATATAGAGAAAGTGAAAAGGAAACTGAAGAGGAGTTTCCGTTTTCCAGCATAATTTCAATTAGCCAAACTTCCTGGTTGTCTTTTATTCAAAGATACCTGAGTGCCTACACATTGTGTATACCCATAAGGCAAAGAAGCTATTAAATGTGAACTGTTTTACAACAGGAAATGGTTTATGTTGGTATAAGCTATAAACTAGTTAAACTGGAGCTCATCTACCACAGCGATGACTTTAGTTGTAGAATAACTGCACTGTAGCCCTTCTGTCCAGCAGTATTTAACAGTGCCAGTTGTATGTGGTTAGTATACAGAAACAATTTGGGGTGGGTTTTTTTTTTTATAGTGGTAGGATTGATTTCTATCTGTATATTAAATTGGTATATGAAATGAAATGATTTTACAGTTTAGATCTACTAAAGGAATCTTATATACAGGAATTAAATGATTTAATCAAAGTCATTCAGCTAGACCTGTGGCAGAATTAAAACTAGACCTCCAAGTTCCCAGTCCTTTTCTCCCCCTTAAAACTTAAAAAGTAACACATGCCCATATAGATAATTTGAGAAATGTAGACGAAAGATAAAATCATCTGTTAGGTACAATCCAGAGATAACCCATTTTAACATTCTGGTGAATTGGACCACGGGCTCACAGAGGCGGCTTACATTACTAATTTGAGAATATTTATCTTTACTTTTTGGTTAATGAAATTTGAGTCATTATATTTCTAAGAACTCATTCTTTTGTGTAGATTTCCAAGTTCATTAGTTGAAAGTTATTTACAGTAACCTTTATTGTGTTGCTTCTTTTCTCATTACTGCCACTGGTTATTTATGGCTCATCATTTTCTTCAACAGAAGTTTACCAACTTTATTAATTTTTAAAGTAACCCTACTTCTAATTTTACTCTTCTGTACTGCATATATTTATTTTCTATTTCATTAACTTATTTATTTTTTTCTTTCTATATTATTTGGATTAATTTTGCTGTTTCCCTCTTAACTTTACTCACAGGTTGGACACCCCTGTGACTGAAGTCTTTCAAAATCTTAATGGGGGGAAATTTGAGAACTGCTTAATGGGTACAGAGTCCGTGAATTCCTCGCTATACCTTAACATACCCCATCCTTGACTTAAACTAGACCAGCAACACTTTTACACCTGAATTATATTATGTCAGATCTCTCTGCCCCCATCCTATAAAATTCATTTATCCAAATATGGATTAACATCATCAATCTATAACAACGGATATTATCAAAAACAGCCTTATAAAAGTGGTCACTATTTTTACCCTAAATGTTGTGCATTACTCCAAGTGCCCTTTACATTTATTAATTTATTGGGTATTTTTTTGGACCCCACAGATTTTTGTTCTAGGTGCTAAAAAAATAGCAATAATGGGCACTGAAGGCATGCAGGTCTTTTTTCTGAGTGTAAAAAAAAGAAATCGCCTGAAAGTTTTGAACAAGACTAACAAGATTTGATTTATACAGTCATGAGCCACATAATGTTTCAGTCAATGACAGACTAAATATATGACTGTGGTCTTGTAAGATTATGATGGAGCTGAAAAATTCCAGTTGCCTAGTGATGTTGCAGCCATGGCCTTAATGTCACAGCTCAACAGATTACTCACGCGTTTGTATAGATGCTGGAGTAAACAAACCCACTGCACTGCCGGTCGTATAAAACTACAGCACATACAATTACGTACAGTGTATAATACTTGATGATGATAATAAACTATGCTACTGGTTTATATATTTACTATACTATACTTTTTATCATTAGAGTATATGCTTTCTACTTATAAAAATGTGTATAACATAATGCCATTTATACTGGCAGCAGCCTCATACATCTGTTTACTGCATCTCAATTGCACCATTTTCTCATGTGCTTGATTTAATCTCCTACTGTTGTATACAGTAATGCATGTACAGGTTTGTTGCCTAGGAACAACAGGCTGCACCATATAGCCTGAGTGTGTAGTAGGCTATGCCATCTAGGTTTGTCTAAATATACTGTAAGATGATAGCACGACAACAAAATCAAGTGGCACATTTCTCAGAATGTGTCCCTGTCATAAAGTAGCTTATGACTGTATTTTAATAGAATCATTCTGGCTATACCATGTTGAGAATAAACTAGAGGAGGATCAAACTAAAGACAGACAAGGCAAGGAGACCTGTTAAGAGCCGAATGCCATGACCCTGGAAAGAGATGATGGTGTTTTGGACCAGAGTGGTAGCAGTGCAGATGACAAGAACTGGTCCGATTCTGCATGCATTTTGAAGGTACAGCCAACATCATCTGCCAATATTCGATATGGGACGTAAATTTAAAAAGAGTGTAAGAATCCAAAGGAACTGGGAAAAAATGAAGTAGCCATTTGCTGACCTAGAAAAGGCTAGAGAAGGAAAATGTTACGAGGATGGGCACTCTGAGGTAGCTATTAGACATTAAAGAGGGAGATGTCAAAGAAATACTGGATATGGAAATCTGGAATCTGGCTGAGGAACAGTTAGGGTAGCAGAGGAAAACCAGGAGAGCTACATGAAGAAAGTATTTCAATAAAGAAGACAGAGAAATTTTACAAGAGAAAAAAGGAGGAACTCCTAGGGCAATGCCCCTGAGAAGATAAGGAGGGACTGGGAAGGAACTAGGTATATCAGGATTTCTCACACCTTTGAGAGTATTTACATTTGGGGCTGAATAAATTCTTCATAGGGAGAGGGGACTGTCTTTTGTCTTGTATGACATTTACCAAGATTTCTGACCTTTTGCTGCTAGATTCGAGTCCTCCCTGCCAACTCCATTATGATAAAATATGCCTCCAGACATTGCCAAATGTCCCCCAGGGGGCAAAATCGCTAATGTAAATGGAGGAACCGGCCTCTGCTAGAAACACAACGCATCTACATAAAAGGAATGAGGGAAGATGCTATGGATAGAGTAGGTGATAATAATTTGAGTATCTCCTTCCTACTAGATCCTCACAACTGCAATAGTCAAAGCCAGACAGCGTGTGGGGGAGTTGCTAGCACATCACAAAACCAAAGTCATTACTCCAAGGAAACTGCTGGCATTTTACACCATATAAGCTAGGTGTATCTTTGAACTGAGTCTAAGCCAAAACTTTCATGTGGTTTTTGTTTTTGTTTTTTTTGGGGGGGGGCTCCACCTATGCCCCTTTGCATAATGCCCATTCAGGTTTCCTGGTTTTCCTAAAATCACAAAATGCAAATATCATGACTTAGTATCAATTAAAGTAAATGATATATTCCTTAGAGGGCTCAATGTTTAGAGAAAGGGGCCTAAAAGGAACATATCTCCAATGATAATTTAAAAGGATATTATTATTATTTTTAATTTTAGTTGTTCAAGTACAGTTTTCTGTCTTTTACTCCCTCCCATTTCCACCCCCCTTAGTTTTTGTCCATGTGTCCTTTATATTTGTTCCTGTGACCCCTTCCCCTTTTCCCCTGAAATTCCCTCCCTTCTCCCCTCTGGTTACTGTCATCCTGTTTTCTATTTCAATGTCTTTGATTATATTTTGCTTGCTTGTTTGTCTTGTTGTTTAGGTTCCTGTTAAAGGTGAGATCATATGGTATTTGTCCTTCACCACCTGGCTTGTTTCACTTAGCATAATGCTCTCCAGTTCCATCCATGCTGTTGTATAGGGTAGGAGCTCAAAAGGATATTATTTATGGCTTTCAAATCATCCAACCAAATTACCATATATTACAGTGTTTAAAGGAATCTCGCTCTCATAGTCACTGACCTCTTTATACATGTACTTCCCTGTCAGAGGAATATAAGGCAACCATCATTGGTTTTTTTTTAGATATTAGGACAACTGGAAAGGAGAGTGGTTAAGGAGCCCTTAGCAATCATGAAATGAGAAGGTTTGAGAATAAAAAGTACAGGCAACTGGTTTTACATGTACACATCAAGTCCCGTATCTAAAGGAAAGAAAATACAGTCGTACCACCTAAGTTGTACCTGCTTCCTCAACAACAGATCCTATCCTGTTACATCATGAATTAGGGTTACAAAGCAAAACTATAATGCAAAAGAACTCCCCAAACTCAAAGATCGAAAACCCTAAAACTTCTATGAAAAGATTTTGCTTCCAAACTTGCTTTAAAAAACCACCTACAAGTTAGAACAGCCTTACTAAATCTGAATTTCAGATATTCTCTATTATTATCCCTTTTTAAATATTGCTTTTCTATCATAGAAAAAAATTAAATTGGTCAAGCATATGAGTTTTACCACTGTGTCACTGCGCTTGTAACCCAACATCCTATGTTCTTTTTTAAAAAATATTTTATTGATTTATTTTTAGACAGAGGAGAAGGCAGGGAGAAAGAGAAGGAGAAAAACATCACAGTGTGTGGTTGCTGCTCACAAGCCCCCTACTGGGGACCTGGCCTGCAACCCAGGCATGTGCCCTAACTCTGAATCAAACCAGGGACCCTTTGGTTTGCAGGCCAGTGCTCAATCCACTGCACCACACCAGCCAGAGTTCCTATGCTTTTTGATGACTAAAAACTGAAACTCTGCCCGGTGTGGATGGATAGGAACATTGTCCCTAAACCAAAAGGTCATGGGTTCAATTCCCCATCAGGGCATATGCCTGAGTTTGGGGTTCAGCTCCTGGTTGGGTGTGTACAAGGCAACCAATCAATGTTTCTCTCAATAGATGTCTCTCTCCTCTCTCCCTCTCTCATCCTCTCTCATGAAAATCAATGAGCATGTCCTCAGGAGAGGATTAAAAGAGAAAAAAAGCAAACTAAGATTCTGATTTATGCTAAAAATGTCCCAAGATCCAAGTTAAGATACTGATTATAATTTCTAAAGTCATCTTTCAAATACCCCAAATCCTAAGAACAGACAGTAAAGAAGTAAATACACTTAGAGGGTAGAGAACCTGAATACCATTATATTGGCCCCATCTCCCACTCCATACTGCCTGTGACAGTCCCAGGAAATCACCAGTAACCAGATGCTGACGATACAATCATAAACAAGAGCCTCCTTCTTGACTGTGAGTCCAAAGTCCCACTATTTCATAAACACTCTGTATGGCTTATCCCCTGAGCCAGAAAGGAAGTCAAGCGAACTATAAAGTCTCACCAACAATATTGTACAACGTGTCAGGGGTGTCAAATTCATTTTTACGGGGGGCCACATCAGCCTGGCAGTTGCCTTCAAAGGGCCGAATGTAATTTTAGGACTGTATAAATGTAACTACTCCTTAACTGTTAAGAGAGAACTCAGTGCTGCCATCTGGTAGAAACAAGGTGCAGGGCCTGATAAAACAAGGCAGAGGGCGGAACTCGGCCTGCAGGCCTTGTGTTTGCCACAGGTGTTGCACATAGAAGTGGAGGGGAAATACACAGTAGGCTCCAAACTTATAACTTCTCCACAACCACTTTATGTTTCTGGTCCGTTTTCTCTCTTGCTCCTTACAAATCTTTAAAGAAGTTGATATAATGCTCATTTGAGGACTGAACATGTAATGAGAACTTAACCTATAGATGAAAAACCTAAAAAAGTTTAAGCGGTTTACCCAAGGTCACATAAGTAGTAGGTCTCTGACCTCCCATTTCTGGGGAAGCATCATTATTCAGGACTATACCTGAGTTTCTGGGTAGCTTCTAGGAGTCTTCTCACTCTTAGTAGGAAGGCTAATTAACCATCTACATGAGGACATAAGGAAGAACTTATATAACCTCATTACAGGGTGGGGTAAAGGTAGGTTTACTGTTGTTCCTATGGAAAATAATAAATAAGAATAAACTGTTTCACATACTCACAACTATATACCTACTTTTGCCCCACCCTGTATACCTACAGGCTGACCCCAAACACAAGTCCACAAACTCTAAAAAAAATTAAAAATAAAAATAAATAAATAAACAAGAAGCTACTCTCCAGGAAAAAAATGGGCCAATTTCTCTTGGAAAACAAGACCATTCTAAGTTCTCAACTTCTGTCTTCCACTTTACTCTCAGCATAGGCTGACAACAGGTCTAAGAATTGTGACACCTACTGACAACCAGCCAATACAGAAGCATTTTTCTGTCCACCTCCCCAGCTCCCCTGGCCAAAAGCAATCCATTATTCCTCCTGAATTCCCAACAGAATTTAAATGCCACACAATATGGCACAGCTGGCCTGCAGTGTTAAGTACAAGTCTTACCTCTCCTAGTGTATTACCAGGTTCCTATACTTCGTTAATTCCCTGAAATCAGGACTAAGTTTTTTGTGTTCCTTTTATTTTTCTAATCTCCACAGAGCCTTGCACACCTATAAGTTCAACAAACATTTCCTAAATGTATAAACAGGCTGATCATTTTCAAAGTTAGGTATTGCCATAATCCTAAGACTGGAATGTTATTATGCTATATGATAAAATTAAAATATATCTAAATGCCAGAAAAAGAAGTCATATAACATTATCTTCTAACTTTTAAAGTTTTTTTCATTCACTATACCTGGTGACTTTAGGAAAAATGATACCAACAATAAAAGTCAAGAAATGTCAGAATACAGATAAATTTTCCTAAAAAGCTATGGGGCATGCTTGTAAATTATATGTTTCAACATTCTAAGCATGTATGCTATTTAATAAAGAAGCTCTATTTTTTAAAGCACTTTTGTGAAGGAATTTATCCTTCACATCACACAATTATACACAATAATTTATCCTTTATATCACACCAGTCCTTGGTTTTTGTTGGTTTCTCCATCCAAAAAGGCCTAATACTATTGTGTTTCCAAATGTCAAATCTTCTGTGAAATACTTTCTTTTCTTCCCAACTACATGCAATCTTTCATCTCTTACATTATGATTATGTACATCTTTTTTTTTTTATTTCTGCCACTGTATTATAAGCTCCCTCAGACTGGAAATGACTTACTAATTTTTGTAAACTTTGATCAATGTGTTTAATTCATATCAGATTGGAGTAACATCAACTGCCCCTATCTGCCTGAAAATACAGTCTGCACCCCTTAAGGCCAAATGGTAAAAAAGCTTAAATTAGATTAATAATAATCATGTACCATCATTATTTTAATTAATAACTAAGGACTATGTTTTTCAGAAAAGTAGTAAGAAAAATAAGGAGAAATTTATACTATCTGTTGCATTAAGCCTTGAAACTCACTTATCTGTAAAAATGTAGTTAGAAATGTCTCAATGGCAAAATAAAATACAGAAGCTCATATGTGGTAGAAGATCATCTCCTCAGACTATCTGAGACATGACTTTTGCAGAATAACAGTAGCTGAAGAACTTACCATAAATCTATACTGAGAAGAACAGAATAATCAAAAGGTGATATGTACACTATATTTATAAAATCACAATTGTTTTAAAAAACTGCTAACTGCCAAAACATAAGTGAAAACCATCATAACTCACATGTCACCACTGAAGGCATACATGTCACTAGGACTGCCCAGTACAAACTGCACCACCGTGTCGACACAGAACACACTGGGCCACAGCGACAAAACCACGCAGTCATTCACCATCCAATCACACCGCCCACTGCCCACCAGGCACAGTGCAATGTATACAACACTGTTTTTCAATTATGAATGTCATGAACACCTCAAAATCTGTTTAGAACAATTCCTTTTCCAAAACTTTCCATTCACAGACTCCTAAATAAATGATCTACTCTATTTTGAAAGGGGAGTCAGGTTATCACTGGCTAACAACCACTGGCTAGCTGCAAACAGTCTTCCATCTACTGTGTAAGGGCCATGTCTTGCCCTTGCACACACACACCACCCCTCCCTTCAGAGCAAGAACTCTGACAGGAAAGAAATGTACAACAGAAAAAAGCCCATCCGATGAAAAGTCGGGAGACTTCCATTCCAGACCTGGCTGGTCCCATTTTTTGTCCTCTGACCCAGAACTAAAGTTTTACTATCTGATTGCTGTACTCACAAGTTAAATTTCATGTTCTATGTAAAGGAGCTTTACTTTTTGTTTAAAAAAAAATGTATTCTTATACTAATAAAGGCATTAAATAATCGTTAGTTAATTCTAGGGTGCTTAAAAACAGCTTGTTCTTATTTCTCTTCAAACAAATCTTTTCTTCATAGAGTCCAGAAGGTCCTATCTAGTTCAAGGCAAAATTGTAACTGGATTGGTGCACTCAGAACTAAGACATTAAAATGGGCATGGGTTTATAATGCCAAACAGCCAAATAACCAGTATCAACAGGTAGGCATCCTAAACCAGGTAATTTTTTAGTCATATTTGGGAAATTAAAAAGCCAAGATTCTCTCACTGCAACATAAAAATGAAGGCTGGAGTAAGAAATTAATATGTCTACAGCAGTAGGACCAAGATGGTAAGTACATATAATCAAATATAAAGTCAAGGATGGAAGACTATCTGACAAGTTTAAATTTCACAGAATTAGGAACAACTACATATTCTTGAGCCCAGAATGACATGGTGACATGGTGGTATTGGAAGAAAATTATCCTGGCAGCTGTGTCAAGGATGAAGTGAAGTGAGCAGGGAACTGTCATGAAAACCAGTTTGGAAGCTGTCTCATTAAATAATACAAATAAGGTTCTGTAAAAAGGTAGTAAGTAACTAAGGACATGAAAAGGGGTAAATCTGAGAGAAGCTGCAGAGGATCAGCTAGACTTGGTGACAGGTATGAATTAGGGAAGTGGAAAAAGATACGAAAATCATTCCAAGAACCTGGTTATGGGTGGCCTCCAACATAACTACACCTGCACAGCACTCATAGTTCTTGCACTGGCCTTTCCAGACTGCATCTCAATCCATTTGAGTGCTCTTTACCAGTCCCGCAGTGAGACACCATTCCACTTTAAATGAAAACAGGCAACTACCACCACCATGATAGTGTGGGAAAAACTCATTACCCACGGTTCCAGATTTGTTTCTTCATGAAGGAAGTCTGCTCTTCTAACCCTGAGGAACTTCTTCCCCACCTACACAACCGGGGGAGAGGGAAATTTCTTCTCTGTGCCCCAATATTCTTGACACACTTGAAGTCCAAGCTCAATACTAGATGGATCTTTTAAGTCACATGTACACAAAACACGGATGACACCATTGATAAAGGTATAATGATACAAGTCAGGCAAATTGTATGTTCATTCTCAACTGGAACAAAGCCAAGTTCATTACACTTAAAATTAAAATGGCCAAAAAGCAATCCTGTAGTTATTTTTAATGTATCACAACGACAGATAAATTCTGTTCCAGAATGAATGTGCTACATAATGATTGTGCAGTTTTGCTGGAGCTTTTCTTATTTCTGCAGCTTTAAAAACATGCTGTTGGAAAGCAGACATCAGATCAAAGTGTTTCCCTTGTCTAAAAAGCATACCATTTACGCTGTTTCCAATTTTATCAAGCAGACAGTTATCAATAACAATGTGTAGTTCATCAAGGTCTCATTGCCTACAGTTCATTTAAAGAGGACCATGTATAAATTTAACGCAAAAAAAGGAACTCAGGCTAAAGGGAGTCTATGCGTGAAACCTCTACAGCTCGGTTTGAATTAGCTATACTAACAACATCCCATTCTCAGAAAGGATCCATCCACGCTCCTTGAGAAACCTACCTATTTCATTTAGATTTTAAAGAGGTTCTAACATGTTGTTTACATACACTCTACACGCACAAACAAGAAAAGCATGTCATGAAATTTCACATTGCCTTAGCTTAAAAACAAACCAGCCTACCTTGCAAACGGATTAAAACATTACCTAGGAAGGTTACTAAACTGTGACCTCGTGATAAATAAGAGCCCTCCAGGCCAAAGTCACGAGAACATTTACATTCTAAATTTTTCAGAGGCAGAGGATAAATTTTTCTATTTTCTTGTTGGAATTAGGATTCTGCATATCAGGAGATAGAGGGTTGGGTCGGCTTTAAAGCCGCATGCTCCAATGTCTCCTCGATACCCGAACACAGCGGGCAAGGGGAGCCAAGCACAGCAGTGTCCCCTTCCACTCTCCGAGACAAGACTAAAGTCGCTTGGTCTCCACGCCCAGAGCAGGTGCGAAACTGCCGATCTGGGGTTTCAGGGGTTGCAATCATCTTCCTCCCGCAGAGCGGGGGCCGCCCTAGGAGAGGAACCTTCCCGTCTAGTCACCCCCGGAGCCCCGTTTGCTGTGGGCGGACAGAGGGATGGATTCCTAATCCTTTCCCTCGAAGGGTAATTTCCTACACCAGCCGCAGTACTCACAATCTCACGTCCCCTCCCCCCTTAATTGGGCTGCAGAGAGAAAGCGGGTGGGGCCCATCAACACCTTGAAGCCCACCCGCTCTCCCGCAGGAGAAGTGTGGGCCCAGGACAGGGGGTGTTGGCCCCTGGGTCCAGACCCCGGTCTCTCCCCCTCGGGCTCCCGGACGCCGCTCACCGTGAAAGGGACATCCCCGACGCTGCCCACGGAGTAGCAGTTGTCTCCAGGGTTGACAGCGCCGGTGAGGACCTGATGCAGATGCATGTCCGGAGCCCGGGCTGGCCAGGAGAACGCACGAGAGGCTCGACGAGCCCCGTGTCCGGCCCTCCTCCGGCCGCGAGAGCGCTTCTCCCTCCGCCTCCCTCGGGACCCACCGCGCGGCGGCCCTGGCTTATAGCTTCACTCCCCTTTCGCCTTCCCCCGCCCTGTCCCTGCCATGGGAGCTCCTCAACCGCCGACGCCGCCCGGATCTCCGCACGGCTGCGGAAATGCCCGGATGCTTCCACTGCCTGCTGCACCGGCGCACAAATGCGGGAGGAGGGCAAAGGTGCGTGCCAGGCGGGGGAGAGCCGGAGGGAATGCGCGAGCCGGGCGCGTGCTGGAAGGGACGCTCCGCCCGAGGGAGCTGGGCGCGACGGTCTAGTGGGAGGGTAAACCCCTCCTCCCGCCGCTAGGCTTTTAGCTCAGCCCTTATTCCCAGCCCCGCGTTTGCGCGTGCGCGCAGTGGTTTCCAAGGCAATTGCGCGAACCCTGCGGATCCTGGGCTGGGGGTTGCGCGCGCAGACTTGCGGGAGTTCCCTCGGAGCCTCCGAGCTGCGGCCGCTGGGGGCGGGGGCTGGACGGGGGCGGGACGGAGGCCGCTGGGGGCCACGCAACTCCCTAAGTCTGCGGAAACACCGGTGAGAGGGTTTGCTGTGTTTAATCGACTCCGAAGTACACTGTGTGATGGTCAGTGCATTTGACCTCAGAAGGATATCCACCACCGGGGAATTCCACCTCAGGAAACCTTAGGTCCCTAAGAGCTTTTTCAAAGTACAGTGCGTAAGATATTTTATATAAACAATATAGGCATCTTGAAACTTGGAGATGCCGTACACCCCTGACGGCAAATTATTTTGCTTCCACCTTTGTCACAGTTGTTCTAGACAGAGAAAGGGCCCCCTAGAGACGTGTGATTCCTCTAGACTCATTTTTTTTCATGGCGTGATGTCATGGATTCGCAGAATCGCCTCATTTTTCCTGACTGTCTGCTAAACAGGGATCAAATCCCGGCTGCAGGTCAATTCATAACAATTTTTTTATCCTATATTGTGTGTAAGTCAATGGGGCAAAGGAGTAGAAAAGATACCAAGGCACAACTACCTGCAAAACCAAGCAGAACGCCAAGTGTTACGATTGAAACACAACAGTCTTCGCACCACAGAAAAGGAAGAATATTTTTGACAGGATGTGTTAAAAGATTAGATTGATGTTTGAGGCGGGGAGAGGAAATGATAGTTAAGGAGATCAAGGTATCCAGGAGTTAGCTTGTGGTCTGCCTGAAGGTGGAGAGTGTTGAATGCCCCACTAAGAAGCTTAGATTTCATTCTGCGAGTTTATACAATCAAAACTACTTTAGGAAGATGACTTTGCAGCACATTTAGGAGGGCGGGGAAGATTGGAGGCAAAGGCCTGGCAGGAACCAGTACTCTGTTCAGTGAAAAGGAGAAGGAGTCAAAGATCATCCTGACGACATGAGGCATTTTGCTTTTCAGTTAGTGGCGTAATTCTTCCCGCAGTCACCCAGCCTACAAACCACAGAGCCACTTTTGGCTCCTTTCTCTTTCTTGTCCATATCTAAGGGCCCCTTTTCGAAGTCTCTAATGCATGCCCCTCATGATCCCCACTGCCATTTCTCTTCATTTCAGACCTCATCCTTTCTCAATTAATTACCAGATAGCCTCCTAACTAGTTTCCCTTCCATCTCTTGCTTTCAAATTCATCCACCACACTGCAGCCAGGGAAACCTTTTAAAGGGAAAATTCCTGTGCTTAAAATCCCCACTCCATGCAGGTTAAAATCTGAACTCCTTAGCTTGGCTGACAAACCTGTTCATTCTGGTTTCAGCCTTATCTTATCATCTGCAGCTGTTCCCTCATGGCCTCTATGCTCCAGCCCCTCTGAGCTATTTGTTGTTTCCAGAGTGTGCGGTGTTCTCTTTGCTTCCTTGTCCTGGTTGCTGCTCTTTGCTCTGTCTGGAATGCCCTTCCTCTGCTTCTGAACCTGACAAACCACAACTTAGTTTAAAAGTTACCTATTCAGTAAAGCTTTTTTTGTCTACTCCCAAACACCTAGACTTCCTCCTATTGAAACAATGTGTTACATAGCAATGTAAGTGCTGGTTTGTGTCTGTTTCTTCCACTAGGGTTTTAGATATTTCAAGTCAGAATTGGTATCTTATTTTCCTGTCAACCCAGTGCCTGAATCATAGTATTTTATTTGCTGACATACAAGATTGAATGTGAGTGAGAGCACTCAATTTTGCAAGAAAAATTTAGGGAGTAAAATAACTTTTCAGGGCCTGGCTGGGTAGCTTAGTTGGTTAGAGTGTCGTCCCCATATGCCAAAGTTGTGGATTCAATGCGTCACATCAGAGCATATACAAAAATCAACCAGTGAGCTCAGGTTGGTATAGCTCAGTGGATTGAGCACAGGCCTGGGAACCAAAAGATCACAGTTCAATTCCCAGTCAGAGCATATGCCTGGGTTGCAGGCCAGTTCTCAGCAGGGGATGCATGAGAGGCAACCGTACATTGATATTTCTCTCCCTCTCTCCTTCCTTTCCCCTCTAAAGATAAATAAATAAAATCTTTTTTAAAAAATCAGTGAATGCATAAATATGTGCAACAACACATATTTATATTTCTCTCTCTCCCTTTCTGTCCCTAAAATCAATATTTAAAAAAAAAAATTTTAAGTACCTTTCATTATACATGTATTTATTTATATCTGTAAACATGTTTAAATGAGTTTACAGGGGTTTTGAAACCGGGGAAAAAAAACAGCATTCGTGCTGCCTGTCACATACCGAACCCAATAAGCAGAGACAGGGATTGACTCTTTATGGGCACTTTATTCAGATCCCCAGTGATCTGAGAAAACAGCGGGTTAATACCCTAACAGACTGTCTTAAGTTCCATTTTAAAATGGCCCTTTTTATAAGGAGAACAAAGTGTAGGTAAGGGGTTTGGAATTCAGGGAAAAGTTAATTGGATTAAAAAAACTGTAGCATTCTCGCCTTGGGCAGTCAGTGGTCATCTTGCCCCTCAGTACAATGACTCAGATACCATCTTGAATTGTTTGCAGGCCTCCTGAGGCACAAAGGTGGAGCTGCTTTTGGTCTGCTGGAGTCAGGGTGGGTCATTCCTTCAGTTCCTGGAACAATAGCTTTTACATACATTGATTACTAAGTGTGTTAGCTATTACTTAAACTAAAATTTTCCAACTCTTGAGTCCCCTATCAGTTTTGTGGAGGGAAGTATTACATGATCATGTGGCGGGAAGTATTACACAGTATATGCATATGTATATAGTATACTATGTATAATATATTGGGCTGTAGGAAATCAGAGGTTCTATATATTTAATTCTATTAACTGTGAATAAAGGTACTAAGCCACACAGCTAAAAGAAATATGTAGTGAAAATATTGCACACAGCAATACACATACATAAATGATGGGTAAATGAACCCATGCTGTGCATGAAGTACCATGAAGGCAAATACTGATAGTAGCAACTAAAAAGCAAACCACAGTGTCAAATAAATTTGAGAGGATTTCTATATATATAACATATTTCAGTAAAAAATGGTATAAATCAAGAAGTTAAATAGAATAAAAGTAAATACCTTTACAAAAAGGTTTAATACATGTAGACAAACATTTCAGTAAAAACTGGAACAAAACACAACAAAAATAAAGTTTGAAGAAACTCCAACATCATGCTTACACTTAAAGGTAAATATTTTACAAAGTATTAATACACATTGAATAGCTTGAAAAAACTGAATGTGTTATAGTAACTAATGTTTTAGTGAATAATTGCTGCATAATAAAAATGAACACTTTGAAAGTGTCATAAAGATTTTAATCTTCACCCTCCAAACTTAAGTATTTTCAAATCTTGAAAAACATTGCTACTACTGAATTCTAGATGAATCTCTTACTCTTCAACCTTCGCTGCATTAGAAACTGAGTCAAAATCATCATCAAACAAGATATTGAGATCAGATTGTTCAGAAGATTAATTCCACATTATTTAAACCATTTCACAACTGACTCTCGTTTCACAGCATTCCGTGAACTTTTGACCTGTTCTCACAGCTAGGAAATGTAAGCCTCTTCCTTCTTTTGGTATCAACTCAAAAAACCTGAAGCCCACATACACCTGTTCCCTCTTCCCTCATGAATCCTTTCAGTGACTTCTTTATCACTCAACATCACAAGGTTGCAACTGGCTAGTTAAGTCTCCTGGAAATGTAGATGAGATGAGCCTTTTGTTGTCTAATTTGATCAACCAAAACTCATTCCAGACTAATATGGCAAGTTTCTTTGGTAGCCCACCCAACCAGGACGCTGAGCCGCATGTTAACTATCCACAATTTCATTTCTTCCTTGTTCCTCAAACCATTCTCATGGACCTAAAAATAAAGTGAAGTTCTTTCTTTTGATCTGGAAATGGCTTTTTTTATTAGAAAAAAATATCAACTTTGTGTCATTAACAAAACATGCCAATACCACTGTAAGGTGTGCATTTTTCATGTCCACAAGTTTTAACAGTAGCACATGTTGTACCTCTGGTGTTGAGTTTGTTGTAGAAAAACAGACTCTTACACGATTTGGGGTGACAGAGTAAGCATTTAAAATCACATGCGCAGACCCAGAGGAGGCAGCCTCAAATTCTGGGCCCCAAGGAGGGGTTAGGTGGGTGGCTAAATACTCTTACAGTGAGGCGAGAAGAGGAGGGGTCGTGATACAAGCAAGGGGGGCACAGATGTAAATCATGTGGGGCCTGGGACAAGGTCAGCAGGGAGCTATCTAGGGCCCAAGACAGAGAGGAACCAGCAGGAGCGTAAATTATCTGAGGCCTGCTGCATATCTGGGGCCGGAGACAGAGAGTTAGCTTTATTTCCTGTGACAAGTTTACTGGGACATCGCATGTCAGAGGGAGTTAGTTTCTTTCCAAGCAGTAATCACATATCCATGTGCACTAGTTATATATTGCTGTGTAACAAATTACCCCATGACTAAGCGGCTACAATCAGCAATAAACATTCATTCCTCACAGTTTTTGTGCATGGAGAATTCAGTAGTAGCTTAGCTGGGAGATTCTAGTTCAGAGTCTCTCTTGAGGTTGCAGTCAAAATGTTAGCTAGATACTGAATAAAAACAAAAGACCACATATGATATTATTCTACTTGGATTAAGTTTTCTGAAAAGCAAATCTATTGACACACAAAACAGATTAGTGGTTCTGGGGAGCTGATGGTGGAATGGGAAGTAATTGCTAATGCCCATGGGGTTTCTTTGGGCACGGGCACAGTGGAAATGTCCTAAAATTAAATTGTGGTCATGGCTGCACAACTCTGTAAGTTTACTAGAAATCATCGAATCGGACTTAGCGAGTCTTATGATAAATAAACTGTAACCTCAATAAACCCATCTAAAAAGAGAAATGTCAGCCAGGGTTGCAGTCATCCGAAGGATTGACTGAGACTGAAAGACCTGCTTTCAAGATGGCACACTCTCGTGGCCGGCAAGTCGATCCTGGCGTTTGGCTGGAGGCCTCAGTTCCTCATTTGTGGTCCTCTCCAAAGTGCTGCACGAGTGACCTCAAGACATAGCAGCTGGCTTCCCTGAGAGCAAGATATCCAAGAGAGAGACGGAGGTGGAAGTTGCCATGTCTTTTATCACCCAGCCTCAGGAGTCACACACCGTCACTTCCACCATATTTTATTGGAGACACAGGCCAGCCATAACTTAGTCTGGGAGAACATTCCCCAAGAGAGTGAATGCCAGGAAATGGTATTACTGGGGGCCACCCGGGAGGTTGACTAGCATACCATGGAAGTCAAGGATAGTATCAACTGTCAAGTGGCACCGTTTGGGTCATTCCTATCCTTACCTACAGAAGATATTGGAATTTCTACTCATAAATCTAGAGTGTCATAATGCTGATCTTTGATGTTTCTGTCGTTATCCATTCTTTACTGTTAAACTCTCTCTATGTTTTTAAACATTGAATTTCCCAAGTGAGTCCATTTGTTTGTGTGATGGGTTTAATACCCATGTTTTCAAAATATTTCCTGTGGTTGTAGAAGCCTTACCATTTCTTACAGATATCTAACAATTTACCTGCTGTTTTCTTGGGTAGATAGCAATGAAAGCCCTGACTCCCTATTACCAGATCATTTTGCAAAGTCTATTAAGTAAGCCTGAAATTGATATAATAGCAATGCCTTCATTGCTTTTGAGTCATAGGAATGACCCTATCTCATTTATATATTCCTAGCTAACAAACCACTCTGAAGCTTAGTGATTTAAAAGAACAATGATCTATTATTTCTTTTGCTCTGTTGGTTGGGTGGGGAGTTCCTCCACTGGTTTCACTTGGGCTCACTCATGCAGCTGCATTCATCTGCAGCGGTTGCCTGGGGTGGAAAGTGCAAAATAGGCTCACAGCTGGTGGTTGATGCTTTCTGGGATGCCTTGGTTCCCCACCCTGTAGCCTCCCATCCTCCTTAAGCCTAGATTGACTTTCAAAGCAGTCTCAGGCTCAGTCCTGAAGGTTATACATGTAATCACTTCTATCATGTGCCTTGGTCAAAACAAGTTACAGAGTCTGCAAAGATTCAAAGCCTAGCCCTGGCTGGTGTAGCTCAGTGGATTGAGCATGGGTGTGCAAACCAAAGGGTTGCTGGTTTGATTCCTGATCAAGGCACATGCCTGGGTTGCAGGCCAGGTCTCCAGCTGGAGGCACATGAGAGGCAACCACACACTGATATTTCTATCCCTCAACTCTGCTTTCTCTAAAAATATATAAATAAATAAAGTATTTAAATAAATGCATATATTTTTTAAAAGATTCAAGGCCTAGGGAAACAAATTCCATCTTTCAATGGGAGGAACAGGAAAGTCACATTGCAAAGGGGTATAGGAGATTGTCATAGTCATCTTTGCAAATTGTCTTTATCACAGACCCAGACTCTACCTCTGATCATCTCTATGGCCCCTGATTCATTATTTTTGCTTTCTTTTAATTAAGAATACAACTTATAGGGTGAAAAGTTTATATATTTTCTGTGATGTCTTTGTCTTCTAACATCAAATTACTGCCTTCTTGGTGGCTACACCTCAGAATCTTAGTTATTTAACTCACCCCTTCAGCCTTTGGCTTTTTGGCTCTAATAAAGATTTATTATGCACAGGGAAATTTTTAAACACTTTTTCAGGGTAGGGGGAGGAATGAATCTTTATGAATCTTACAAGCAGATGAACGAAGTGCATTTTTCTCTAGTTGCATTCTTTTGTTGCTAGGATCTGAGAAGACTGACCATCTTAAAAGAATTGTAGCAAATGGTTCATATCTTTGCAGGCACTATTTGATTGTGCTCTGAGAAATAGGATGCTCCACAAATATAACTGATTTCCTTAAACATCAAGGTTTAGTGGTTTCAAAAGCCCATTTCAGTGGGAGCTTAAGTGGGAAGTAATATTTAAAAATACTTTATCGTTTAAATAATTATAATGTAGAGTAGACCAGACATAATATGACCTGACCCCCGTTTGCCTTTCCAACGTCATCTTTTGGTATTCCTAACCTCTAGTATATGTTGCAATCACACCGAAGTGCTTATAATTACTTAGATCTTTCTAGACTCTGGAAATCTACTACTTCTGATCTGGAAACTCCCTCACCACCGTCACAGCACCACCATCACAGCCTTCAAATTTCAGTTCAGAAACCACTCTCCCTGGAGAGCTTTGCCCAGTGCGAATTATGTTATACACTTCTATAGGTATTCCCCTCCTCTGTCTAGAAGCCGGGACTGTGTCTGGATGACAATTGCTGATTGCCTTCTGCATTATCTGTTTCTCCTAATGAAAATCTCCAGTTTTTGGCTGGCAAATGAATTTCTGACATAGAGACTACACTTCCCAACCTACTATGTTGCTACTTGGTCATTGATTAAGTTCTGAAAAAATGAGATGGTAGCTGAAGATGAACTATACAGCAATTGCTGGAAATTTTCTTTTTTTAAATATATTTTATTGATTATGCCATTACAGTTGTCCCATTTCCCCTCCTTCATTCCCCTCCACCCTGCACACCCCCTCCTACCCACACTCCCCCCCTTTAGTTCATGTCCATGTGTCATAAGTTCTTTAGCTTCTACTTTTCCCACACTATTTTTGCCCTCCCCCTGTCTATTTTCTACCTACCATCTATGCCACTTATTCTCTGTACCTTTTCCCTCTCTTTCCTCCTCCCATTCCCCTGTTGCTAACCCTCCATGTGATCTCCATTTCTGTGATTCCGTTCCTGTTCTAGTTGTTTGCTTAGTTTGTTTCTGTTTTTGTTTTAGATGTGGTTGTTACCAAGTGTGAGTTGGCTGTCATTTTACTATATATGTTTTTATCTTCTTTTTCTTAGATAAGTCCCTTTGACATTTCATATAATAAGGGCTTGGTGATGATGAACTCCTTGAACTTGACCTTATCTGGGAAGCACTTTATCTGCTCTTCCATTCTAACGGAAAGCTTTGCTGGATAGAGCAATCTTGGATGTAGGTCCTTGCCTTTCATGACTTGGAATACTTCTTTCCAGCCCCTTCTTGCCTGTAAGGTCTCTTTTGAGAAATCAGCTGACAGTCTGATGGGAACTCCTTTGTAGGTGACTGTCTCCTTATCTCTTGCTGCTTCTAGGATTCTCTCCTTCATTTTAATCTTGGGTAATGTAATTATGATGTGCCTTGGTGTGTTGCTCCTTGGGTCCACCTTCTTTGGGACTCTCTGAGCTTCCTGGACTTCCTGGAAGTCTATTTCCTTTGCCAGATTGGGGAAGTTCTCCTTTATTATTTGTTCAAATAAGTTTTCCACTTGTTGCTCTTCCTCTTCCCCTTCTGGTACTCCTATAATTCGGATGTTGGAACATTTAAAGATGTCCTGGACATTCCTAAGCCTCTCATTTTTTTTAATTGTTTCTTCATTCTTTTCTGTTTGGTTGTTCCTTTCTTCCTTCTGGTCCACTCCATTGAGCTGAGTCTCAGTTTTCTTCCCATCACTATTGGTTCCCTGTGCATTTTCCTTAATTTCACTCTGTGTAGCCTTCATTTTTTCATCTAATTTGGGACCAGATTCAACCAATTCTGTGAGCATCCTGATCACCAGTGCTTTGAACTGTGCATCTGATAGGTTGGCTACCTCTTTGTCACTTAGTTGTATTTACTCTGGAGCTTTAATCTGTTCTTTCATTTGGGCCAGTTTTGTTGTTGTTGTTGTTTTGTCTCCCTGTGCTTGTTACGTATGAGGGGCAGAACCTTAAGCGTTCGCCAGGGTGGGTCAACACAGTCACTGGGTTGTGACACTGTATGTGGGGGCGGGGTCTGAGAGGGAACAGTGGCGCTTGCTCCACTCTCAGTTGGATTTCAGTCCCTTCCACCACTTCCCCCAAGCAAACTGGGCCCTTCTGGTGCTCATTCCCGTGTGCGTGGGCTTGTGTACGTTCTAGAACCCTGTGGGTCTCGCTAACAAACTCTCCTGTGAGGCTGGAAGTCTCTCCCTGCACCTCAACCCCCACAGGTGTTTTCAGTCGGTTTTGAGGCTTTATTTCTCGGCGCTAGAACCCTGGGTTGCACAGTCTGTCTCACTCCCCAGTTCGTGCACAAATGTGGGACCGCCCGGTCAGCCAGCCCCCTTGCACACAGTGCCCTGCTTCACCATGGCCGCCTTTCTGAGTCTGCCCTTTGCCACTCGGTGACCGGGGTCTTTCAGCCACCACCTGTGAGCCCAGGGTCCTGCTGCTGGCATCTTGCACACCTGGTGTACCAATTTTTGTGCCTCGACCCCTCTCCAGTTGGCCGCTGGACTGGGCCCCGCCTACCGGTCTGGATGAATGTGTGTATCTTAATTCCTTGGTTGTCCAACTTCCATGCAGTTCAATTTTCTGTCGGTTCTGGTTGTTATTTTGTTTCTAAATTGTTGTTGTCCTTATTTTGGTTGTGCGAGGAGACACAGTGTGTCTACCTACACCTCCATCTTAGCCGGAAGTTGGAAATTTTCTTTAAAAGGTGGCTATTGTGCCCTGTATGCTGTCAATGAAAAGAACCTGAATCTCTGAAAATTTTAGAAAGAATGTTATAAGCCAAGAGTAGAGCTTCAGGAAGCCTTGAAACAATGCTTCCAAACTGGACCACTTTGGAAAAGTCAGGAGCACTTTATACGCCTGTAACAGAGTGAAGTGCTTGGTCTCTCTGACTCATCTTGTTGGGCCTGCTGTGCCCACGGCCTTCAGGCTGACAGCCCCTGCTTCAGACACGCTGATTGTTAGAGGAATCCCAATCGGGGGCTTGAGATTTTACAAAAACAGTCCCTCCCATTTTCCCTTCCCCTGACATTAAAGAAGTCTAAACTCTGTACTTTCTTTTTTTTTTTTCTTGGCTTTTTTTTTTTAATTGATTATGCCATTACAGTTCTCCCATTTCCCCCTTCATTCCCCTCCACCCTGCAAACCCCCTCCCACCCACCCTCCCCCTCTTTAGTTCATGTCCATGTATCATAAGTTCTTTAGCTTCTACATTTCCCACACTACTCTTGCCCTCTCCCTGTCTATTTTCTCCCCATCGTCTATGCTACTTATTCTCTGTACTTTCTCTGTAAACTCTGTACTTTCTTAAAATGGATTTGAGGATTAGAGCTCCCCTCTTCTCGGTTGGCACCTCCTCAATCAATAAACATTTACTTCCTCCAAGCCCTGATGTTCTGAGTTTTGGCCTTTTGAAATGTCAGGCAAGCAGACTGTGGACTGGTAACAGGCAGAGGGATAAGCAAATAAAGTGGTCTGGCAGAAGTGTGAATTAGGGTACATACATTTTTAATCATTAACTGTTTTACATCAAATGGAAGGAATGTGTAAGAAAGATAAGGCTGGTCCTTGTGCTCCCTGGCATCGGAGAGTCTGGGGACATGGTCTGGAATCAATTACACTGCTTTGAAACTCCTTGAGGTGAATTTTTATCAGGATGTATTAGAAAGAACAGGTACTGTTTCCTATAGTCATGAATCTTTAGTGTAGGCCTTTTGGAGCCTGTGGTTTTCTCTTTAACAGTTACCAAGCTAGGTATAGTCTGCTAAGTAGTAAACAGACCATTCTATGCCTCTGGAAAAATTAATTAGTTTTGCTGGTATGGTGCATGAGAAAAATAAACTTTTAAGTAGAGAGTAAGTAGTTAATTCATTCCTAGACTTAGAGAATATAATGAATCTGCTATGATTAAAGAGAAAAACTACAGGCCTGAAATGGTGTCACTTGTGCTAAAAGTCTATAATTCCACATCTAGATTTAATACTTGATCTAATTGCAGTTTCAACTTCTCCCAGACACATAATCTTAGTGAACCAGTCCGAAATGTTCTGGTCAAGCACCAGAAAGGTAATCTGTTACATAGGGCTTCATTCCCTCCACGCCACCGGGACCACCTATAGGAAGAAGAGGCAATGTGCATGATAAGAACAACCCTTCCAGCTACCCTGCTCAAAAATAATCCTTTCTTTTCTTTTGTTAATAGCTCTGTTGCCCCTGCTTTTATTCCTATAAAATCCCTCCATTTTGTATAACCCCTTGGAGCACCTTTCTAGTGGCTAGATGGGATGCTGCCCAGTTCATGAATCGCTTAATAAAGCCAATTAAGCCTCCAAATGCATTCAGCTGAATTTCAGTTCTTAACACTATGTTCTTCTGGTTACTGAGAGACAAATCAAATTTATGGTGATAATGAGGCACTATGGTACTGAAATCACCAAGTACTCTTAGGGGCGGGCTAAGGTGGTCGGAGGACTGGACCCCCTAACACCAGGAATGTCTGGTCCAATGGTCCAGTGGTAGTGAGGTATGTATGTGCCTGCACCTATGTGTGTGCATGGGGGGTATCAACATGGACTAGGTGTTAACAAAAGAACTGCAGTTCTTATTTGACTCTCCTGTTAATCTAGTTCTAAATGGTGTTGCCCCAGCCAGGTAGCTCAGTTGGTTAGAGCATCATCCCGATATGCCAAAGATGCGGGTTCCATCCCCAGTCAGGGCACATATGAGAAGCAACCAATGAATGCAAAAATAAGTGGAACAGCAAATCAATATTTCTCTTTCTCTCTCCATGTCCCCCCCTCTCTCTAAGAATCAATTTTAAAATTTAAATGTTGCAAGCACAATTGTATAGGTATATCCCTGTGACCACATATAAAGCAAGATTATAAAAACTGTTCATGAACAAATATTCAGGCTATATTAAGCTTTTGTTGTGTTTTTTAAAGAGCAGATTATAAAAAGAAATAGCTGTCCACCAACAAATGAATGGACAAATAAATTATGGTATATACTGAAAAAAAAGAACTTTGTATGCCAATGGCCCTCTTCCAAACATGGTGAACTTTCCTAAAACCCACCAGACTTTCTGTAAGAAGTGTGCCAAGTTTCAACCCCACAAAGTAACACAGTACAAGATGGGCAAGCATTGTGCAGGGAAAGCAGTG
>PVKM010018963.1:0-24615 GCA_004027735.1 Carollia perspicillata | reverse complement strand
GATCTTAATGAATATTGGTCGTCTAAATGCAGATATAAATGAAAGGCTCACTAACACCTCACAAACACTTCCAGCTTTCCTTCCAATAAACACAGAGGATTTTCCATAATTATTTGTCACTAACTTCAGTCATAAGCCCTATTATCTAATCATGTGTGCTGGATTATACTACTTTTAGCCAATTGGTGCGCTCTTCTGGAAAAAAAAAAATGACTTTGAAGTCAGAGAGAAAATGGCATTTTTACTTTCCTGCTGTCTTTCACTTTAGTTTTATAAGAATTTCCATAATAAGCCCTGGCTGGTGTAGCTCAGTGGATTGAACACTGGCCTGTGAAACAAAGGGTCACTGGTTCAGTTCCCAGTTAGGCCACATGCCTGGGTTGCAGGCCAGTTCCCAGTAGGGAACACATGGCGGGCAGCCATACATTGATGCTTCTCTCCCACTCTTTCTCCTTCCCTTCCCCTCTCTCTAAAAATAAATAAAAAATATTAAAAAAAAATAATTTCCATAATAAGGCTTCCCTTTATTTCATTATTGTGAAGGTAAAATGAAATAACATGTAAAGCACCTGTGAACAACAGTATTGAATAAATGTTAGCAAAGTTGAGTCCTTTCTCTACTCTCACAGGCATAGTTGTATTCCCCACAACTGTATGATTTTTACTTCCTATTCCCTCTCTTTTTTGCATTTTTCACTTTCTCAATCCTTCACCCCTTGCAAAGCCAAAAGAACATTTAATCTGCTATACAAATCTTTTGTTCTCCCTTTAAAACTCAACAGTCCTCTGAACTCCCTTAGTATTATATGATTAGTGCTATATCTCCATCTCATTCCTGACACCTTCCACTCACACTCTTGTTAAATTCACTGAGGTGTACCCACTTGCACATTTGTTTCTATGGAATATGATGTCAGAATAGAAGTGTCATTCGTTCTGGAAATTCCTAGTAGAGATACTGACTTGACAGATATGTGTATATTTTTTTAAAGAAATGAATGAATGCATGAATATTAGCACAATAGATGTGGGTGAAGAGAAGAAATAAGGTGTTGAGATGCGTGGCTACCTTATTTACTCTAGAATGCCAGTGAAGAATCCTCTCCTATAGTTACAATGTGATTATCATTCTGATATATTCATGCAGCATAAATTACCTACAAGAGAAATTATAAATTCTTAGTTTAACTACTTGATTATTAAGTCTACTCAAATATTTAAAATTATTTTAAAAAATTTTTATAGAAACCACCTACCAATCAAACTAATCCGAGAGGAAATCACATATTCGAGAGTAGCCAGATTTTGCCTGGAGACACATCATTTAATCAGGCTAAATACATATCACACTCCACTGTTTGATGCATGCTAGCACCACTCTCAGGGGCATCAAAAGCAAAAACTGGGTGGTTTTTAACTGAAATAAAGTACTATGAAATGTAAAAAGGCAATAAAAATAAAACATTTTCCTTACTTGCCATGTTAACGTTGAATGTGCTAGGGAATTTAGAATGTCAGTAATGTAAGGATAGGTAAATTATATTCAATAAAGAATGAGGTAAAATGAGATAATCATGTAAAGTGCTTGCCTGGCACACACATTGTAAACATTCAGTATGTTTTTCTTTCCTTTTATTTTCTTTCCTTTTCTTTTCCTTTCCTTTTATTTCCTTTCCTTTTATTTCCTTTCCTTTTCTCTTTTCTTTTCTCAGACAAGGGTACTAGTGGCTTTATTTATAAAAATTTTGTTTTTGTGCCCTGGCTGGTGTAGCTCAGTGGATTGAGCATGGGCCTGTGAAACAAAGGGTCACTGGTTCGATTCCCAGTCAGGGCACATGCCTGGGTTGCCGGCCAGGTCCCCAGTGGGGGACACATGAAAGGCAACCACACATAGATGTTTCTCTCCCACTCTTTCTCCTTCCCTTCCCCTATCTCTAAAAATAAATAAATAAAATATTTTTTAAAAATTTTGTTTTTGTAAACTTTTCCAAATTAACATTTACTGAGTGTTCACTATCTGCATCCACATGAAACTGTTAGAAGATGAGCAAGACACAGCCCTGTCAGGGACTTTTTTAAAATAACAGTTTACACTTAATATTATTTTGTATTCGTTTCAGGTGTACAGCACAGTGGTGAGGCAATCACATACTTCAGAAGTTGTCCCCCTATTCCCCCTACCCCTCTGGCATCATAAATAGTTATTACAATGTGACTGTATTCTCTCTGCTGTGTTTTACATCCCTGTGACTGTTTTGTAACTAGCAGTTTGTACTTATTTTCTTCACCTTTTCATCCAGTCCCTCAATCCTCCTTCTTCTCACAACCATCAGTCTGTTCTCTGTATCTATGATTCTCTTTCAATTTTATCTGTTCATTTATTTTTGTTCTTTAGATTCTACATATATATACGTGAAATTATACTGCAGTTGTCTTTATCTGACTGACTTATTTCACTTACTATAGTACTCTATAGGTATGTTGGGGGAGCTATACATAATGGCAAATGTATATACATAATGTATGTGTACATACCTATATCTATAAATACATTACAAAGAAAGAAAAATTATAAAAATGCCATCAAATTACAGAATTGAAAGCATTAGTTAATCACCTGACATTGGCAGTTTGAATAATTTAAATTCCCTACTTAATATTTTAAATGTTTGACTCAATATTTTACTTTTAACTTAAAAAAATGAATTGTGAGACAAAATTGATGTTTTACTTTTGCTCCATCTTAACCTTATAATCCTTGAAGTACTTGCAAAGTAAAACACTATATAGGATTTTCCAAAACAAAATATGTGTAGTGTACAAAAAAATAATTGTTATTGAAGTTATTTTTAATAGCCAACTAAGTAATGACAGAGAGTAGTTAGGTGTTTGTAAAGATATAAGGAGAAAATTATAGTACCCTAGCCTGCAATAAGAAGGTCTGCCTTTATTTAGAAAAAAGTCCTCATATAAATTTAAAAGAAAGAAATTCAATGGTATAAATATTTCGGGGAATGAATATTAGCAGAAAAACTTAAACTAAAATATAAGAAAAGATGAAAATTTAGGGTTGTTTATTTTAATAAAGAAACTATATTTGTTTAGTGTGGGAGACCGTTCTGCATGGTGTGGACCCAGCTCCCACTCGGAGATGCACAGGACCCACAACCACGGATAGGTTCTCCTGGGGGGAATCAGGCCTACAGTGTACCTAGATGGCTTTGAGACTTGCTTTTGCTAAAACTCCCTCACCCTGAATTGAGACAAAAGTGCTTACTGTAACTTCCTAAAATCCATGCTAAAATTCCCCAGTATGGAGTGTAACTGGTTCAACCACTTTTCCCTTTTCATTTGTAAAATCCTTCTTCTGTGTTGTGATTAGCAACATCAGCTCCTTTGTTTTCTGTAAAAGGCAACCTCCTAAAGCAAACCAGTGCATAGTAAATGAGGACCATCATGTAATGTGCCCAGAAAAGAAAGAAAGGCCTGTCATGGCAGAGGCAGAAGTTTTTGGCTCCTCTTGAGTGCAAAGCCACCCGCCCTTTTCCTCCACAGGACTCGGTAGTCCTTGTGAATGTCTAGTGTCACATCCACAATGTGGCAGACCCCATGAGCCAGGGTCTGCATCAGTTTAGCCCTGGTCAGCGTGTCTTAGTGGTTGAGCATTGTTCCTCAAAGCCAAAGGTCCTTGGTTCGATTCCTAGTCGGGGCACATGCTTGGGTTGTAGGCCTGGTCCCTGGTTGAGGTTTGTGTGAGAATCAACCCAATAGACATTACTCTCACCTATCACTGTTTCTCTCCCTCTGTTTCTTCCTACCTTCTCCCTTTCTAAAATAAATAAAATCTTTAAAAGAAAGAAACTATGTTTGAAAAAGACAATTTACATTAATGTGAACCAAAGTGAACATAGCTTCACTAGTTGTGTTAAAACTGTCTTTATAGCATATGTAGCCATAATTGTATTTCATTACTTTGTAATAGTTATTTTCTTTTAAACTAAGTTGTATATGAATGCACTACATTTTGTACAAAGATCAGACATAATAAGAGATAACACTGTGGAGAGTTTATTAATCTTCCAAAACATTTAATATACTTACATAAATAGGATCATTCTACCTGTACAAAAAATATTTTTGACTCCCTTTATTTATGTTTCTCTTGGAGATTTGTTCATAGTAGTATATGTAGCTCTACTGTATGCATTTTAACTGCTGCTCAGTATTATTTATGCCAAAAAGGCATCATACCTGTTTTAATGAGCATTGTTTCCAATTTCTTTGTTATTAGAACTAATGACTCTTTTTTTTAACAGCTATTTTTATTTCATTTTATTTATTTATCTTTAGAGGGGAAGGGATAGGAGAGAGGGAGGGAAATATCAATGTATGGTCGCCTCTTGTGCGACCCCCGCTGGGAACTGGCCTGCAACCCAGGCATGTGCCCTGACTGGGAATCAAATCACGATCGTTTGGCTCGCAGGCCCGCGCTCAATCCACTGAGCTATGCCAGCCAGGGCCTAATGACTCTTTTTGAAGAAAAAAAATATGTAGTCTCAGAGTAATAGATAACCAATAGTGGAATGGTGGGCTGCTACTGTGTACAATTTCATTTTGATAGATATTACAAAATAATTCTTTAAAACCACTGTAAAAATTTACACTTTTCCCAATAGCATAAAAATATTTTATTTTCTTATGTCACTAATAGTACATATTACCAATCTTTTATTTTTTCAATTTGATAAAGATGGTAAAATTGACCTTACCATTTGAATATAAATTTTCATGATTAGTATGATATTGAGAACCTCTCCATGTACCTAAATAGAAATTTCATTCTTCTGTGAAATGCCTTGACAAATATTTTTAAACACTTTTCTGACATTGCCTTTATTCTGTAAAATCATATATTTTCTATATACTGAGAATATTTTTGCCTAGTTTATCTTCTATGTTTTCACTTGCCTACGATGTTCTTTGATGTAACAAAATTGTTAGAGAAGAGTCTATTCAGGTTCTTTGCCCATTTTTTAATTGGGTTGTTTGGGTATTTTTGGTTTGGGTTTTTTGTTTGTTTGTTTGTTTGTTTTTGGTGTTGAGTTTTGTAAGGATTTTGTAAATTTTGGGTATTGATACCTTATCAGATGTATCAGCAAATACATTCTCCCATTCTATGGGGGTTGTTTTATTTTGTTAAAGATTTCCTTTGCTGTGAAAAGTTTTTTATTTGATGCACTCCCATTTGTTTATTGTTGTTTATTATTTCCTTTGCCCAAGGACATATGCAATATATGAGAAAAAAATATTGCTACAAGAAATGTTATAGATTTTGTTACCTATGTTTTCTTCTATGATTCTTATGGTTTCCAGCCAAACATTGATGGCTTTGATCCATTTTGAATTTATTCTTGTACATGGTATTAAAGGTGGTCTAGTTAAATTTTTCTGCATGTATCTGTCCAATTTTTAAAATACCATATAGATTAAGCTATCTTTAGCCCATTGTATTTGCTCACTTCCTCTGTCAAATATTAATTGATCATAAATATGTGAATTGTTTTCTGGCCTCCCTATTTTGTTCCATTAATGTCTGTGAATTTTTGTATGCCAGTACCATGATGTTTTGATTACTATGGCTTTATGGTATAAATTGATATTAGGTATGGTGATTCCTCCAATGTTGTTCTTCTTTCCCAAGATCATTGTTGCATTTTGGGGACTTTAGTGGTTCCATATAAATATTTGAAACAGTTCTGTGAAATACATCATTATTATTGTGATAGGAATTGCATTGTGTCTATAGATTGCTTTGGGTGGTATGAACATTTTAATGATGTTAATTCTTACTATCCATTAACATGGTATGTGCTTATACTTATTTGTATCTTCTTTAACTTCTTCCTTTAGTGTCTTATTATTTTTTAATTTTTTTTAAAGATGTTATTTATTTCTTTTTACAGAGAGGGAGGAAGAGAGAGAGAGAGAGGGAGAGAAACATCAATGTGATGTTGCCTCTCATGCACACCCCACTGGGGACCTGGCCTGCAACCCATGCATGTGCCCTGACTAGGTATCAAACTAGTGATCCTTTAGTTTGCAGGACAGCACTTCATCCACTGAGCCATACCAGCTAGGGCATTTTTTTTTTTAATTTTCTGAGTACAGGTCTTTCACATCCTTGGTTTGATTTATTCCCAGCTATTTTATTCTTTCTGAAGCAATTGTGAATGGAATTGTTTTCTTAATTTCCCTTTCTGATAAGTTCATTATTGGCATATAAAAATGGAATTGATTTCCAGATATTAATTTTGTATCCTGCTACTTTACTGCATTCATTTATCAGTTCTAGTGCTTTCTTAGTATACTCTTTAGGGTTTTCTATGTACAGTATCATGTCACCTGCAAATAAAGACAGTTTTTTTTCTCCCTTCTCAATTTTGATGTCTTTTATTTCTCCTTCCTGTCTGATATTTATGGCTAGGACTTCCAGCACTATGTTGCATAAGAAAGGTAAAAACAGACATACAGTTGGCCAATAGATATATGAAAAGATGTTCAGTGTCACTAATCATCACAGAAATGAAAATTAAAACCACAATGAGATTATCACCTCATACCTGTTAGAATGGCTATCATCAGTAAATCAACAAACAAGCCCTCAGAGGCAGCCATATAGAGACTACAGAAAGCAGAGAATGTGGAGAAAAGGGAACCCTTTTGCACTGTTGGTGGGAATGCATACTGGTACAGACACTGTGGAAAAAGATACCCTCGAAAAAATTAAAAATAGAAATGCCATATGACCCAGTGATTCCACTTGTGGGAATGTATCCAAAGAAATGGGAAATACTAATTCAAAAGAAGATAAGCACTTCTTTATTCACTGCAGCATTATTTACAATCACCAAAATATGCAGGCAGCCCAAGTGTCCATCAGTAGATGAGTGGATAATATAATTATGGGGCATTTATACAATGGAATACTACTAAGGTGTTAAAAAGAATAAAATTCTGCCTTTTGTAACAGCATGAATGAGAACATTGTGCTAATTAAATAAGCCAGTCAGAGAAAGACAAATACCATACAATTTCACTTGTATGTTGAATCTAATGAACAAACTAAACTAAGGAGCAAAATAAAGAGAGTCATAGATAGTGAGCAAGCTGCCAGCTCAGTGCGTGGGTGGTTAAGGGGTGAAAGGAGTGAGTAAAAAGGGAAAAGGATTCACAGACATGGACTCGAATTTGGTGATTGTAGGGGAGGAGGGAGCTTTAAGGGGGATAAATGGAAATGAAAAGGATACAATAAAAATTTTGAAAGTATTTTTAAATATTATATACATATATGTATAATTTATTTAACAGCTTCTGGGGTTTGTGTCTTGCTTAAGATATTCAAGTCCCAGTACACTAAAAAAAAACAACAAATTTATATTTTTCTAAATTTGATATTTCTTCTTCACTTTAAGCTATACTTTTCTAATATTTTTGAGCTAAAATTTTAACTTTATCCTTTTTCTCCTAAATAGACAATTCCCAACCCATTATTTGTTAGTGTTTTTGAGGGGTATAATTAATATTGGGGGCATGAATTAAATTGGATCCACTATTTTTAGTTCACTTAATTATTAAATTAGTTTGACAATTGCTGTAATGCCTTTTTCATCTTCTTTACTTTTTATTGGAACCATAGAGTTCTCTTTTTTGATTTTTATATTTAAAGTTTATGCTTGTGGTGTTTTAGACCATGATTTCTTGTGCTCTAGTCAGCCTGGTCCAGTCCACATTTTGGATGGGAAGTTCTCATTATTTCTGATTACTGATGATATACTTCTTAATTTTTCAATATTATCATAAATTCATTTTGTTAAAATATTTTTCAATAATTTTTTGTGGATATAGAAGTCAATCTCAGGTTAAATTATTTGTTTAGTTTTATGCTAAATCCTTTGCCTCATTTGTAATCTGACATGCATTCAACTAGAAAGCAAATTCTTTGAGAATGACAACTTTTTTTAATTTTTAGATGAATATCTTACCTACTTTCTGGAAGATCTTTGGCAATTAAATTATGTTTTATACAGGTATTGAATGGAAATCTTAACAACAAATAAGGATCAGTTTCAGAAATAACCCTTATTTATATCATCCTGTACCATATATTTAATAACAGATTTTCCCCCTGATAATGTAATATATTGAACAATTTTTCTTTTTGCAAATGAAAAGTCTCACCACTTTATTTATTTATTTATTAAAAATACAGAATGAGCTTATTAAAAGTAGAAAACATGTTTTTGCAATAAGTGAAATTTTTAAATGTCTAATCTGTGGATGTTTAATAGCATATAAGGAATGTACATGTATTCATAAGTAATACTAGTCATTTTTAAAATCTGAGTCTGGTGCTAAAGTGAAGGTGGCAAAAACAGTTTTAAAAATATTTCAATATTTTTAATTTATTTGTTATTTTAATTGTTCAAGTATAGTTTTCTGCATTTTACTCCCATCCCAGCCTACCCCACAGCCCTCCCCACCTCCCTCCCATTTCCACCTTATTTCAGTATTTTTTTTTAAAATGTTCTTCAAATTTCTATTTGCATTAATGAATTACAGACATGCAGAGTTGGGATTCCTTTGGAATGTACAGAGCCAGAAAAGAATATTTAAACACGAAACAATAAAAGAAGACCCAATAATCTTGAAATGTTGTGCTTTTGGCAGAGAATACGAGGCAGAGGTAATGATCATTAAAGTACATACATTTCAAAAACTAAAATCATAAAGATTATTAAAACCAAGTATGATTTATATGAGAGTTCAGAATTTTTGTGAAATCCTGGCACAATGGATTCCTTTCATTTAGTTCATAGGAGAGATGTTAAAGGCATAGCAGGAAACCTAAGAACGACCCCTGTGTGTCTCACAGACATGAAACCAACCGTGTTCCCCAGACTCTTCTCTCATGTAAAGGAAAATTTTTAAATCACTGGGGAAAGGGAAGAAGACTTTCATTCCCAGATATAAGACAAAGATCCACTGCCTATGTGGAAGGTATAAAAACAAAAAACAACTGCCCCTAGAAGGGGGCAGGAAATCTCCGTCCCTTTCCCCAAGGTGAGGTGAACTGCAAAGATTAAGTTGCCATTGAAGGAGGGGTAGAAGCCAAAGCCATGTGACCTTGAGGGAGGGGTAAGAGACACCCATGGTTCCACCACAAGTTTGCTGTTCACAACAAGCAACGCTGGTCTAATGCTTGGAGATGGGTAAAAAAAAGTCTACTGCCACTGGTCTAAAATGAATATACATAAAAGCAGAGGGAAGAGTAGGAACAATGCCATTTTCTCCTAAAGAATGTGTAGGGAAGGTGTACAATCTTGGATTGATTAAAAAAAAAAGAAACAATGTTTGCTACCTGAGGGGTAGAGCAGATGATTATCTTCTGACCCAGGCTTCTCTCATATAAATAGTAGATGTTGGCTGCTTAGGGAGAAGAGATAAAGAAAGACCCACCTCCAAAGCCCAAAGCCCTGACACACAGACTCTAAGTCAGAGACTAAACCAAGAGATTGGAAAACCCCTCTTCTGCCATCATGAACCTCCCACTTGGTGACAGATAACAACTCTCTATCATTATAGGGTGGCAAGGGTAGAGAAAGATAAACTCAGAGACATCCATATAGGGAATACAGAAACCAGAGTGATGAGCAGACTCCACACAAAGTACAAGGTCATATCAGTCCATCACTGGAAGGGGCTGAAAGCTTTGATTCACCAAAGATAACTATAATAAGAAGAAAATCCAAATTCAGCCCAATGACTGAATAAATTGACCAAACTCTCCATCATAATACATGACTGAAAAAAAATGTATTTATTCTCCAGGCATAAATTTTACTTATTTAAATTCATAGAGTTTTTCTACACATAGCATTTGATATTCAATAAATATTTATGTCATATACAAAAAGAAAGAAAAGACAAACAACTCAGTAAGATAAACTGGTCAACAAAAGAGGTATTGCTGTTAATAGAATAAAACCTGAAATGACCTTTATGTGGAAATCTTTAAATTAAAAGAATGAGGTATCAACATCCACCTATTAGAATGCTCATGTGAAAAAGACTGGTAATAATGTATGCTGGAGAGAAGGCAGAACAACTGGAACTCTCAAATCTTGATGTTGGGAAAGGTAAATGACCCAGTCACTCTGAAAATAAGTTTGAATAGATTGAAGAGTATGACAGTTTCTTATAAAGTTATACATATGCTTACCATATTACCAGGCGATCCACTTTTAGAAATGAAAACCCATGCCCACCAAATATATTATATACACATGTTTATAATATCTTTCTTCAGAATTGACCAAACATCAAACAATACAAATGAACATCACGTGGTAAATGAATTAAAAAATTGTGGTACATCCATACAATATAATATGCTGCCCTCCCACCCCGGAAAAGGAAAGATTAGCTGATATATTTAACAACATGGATGAATCTAAAGCATTATCTAAGTGAATCAAGCTAAACTCAAAGGTTATGCACTATATAACTAATTTTTCAGACATTTCAGAAAATTGTAAACCTATAGAAAGAAAACTTGGATCAGAATAGAACTTAAATCAATGGTTATTAGAAAAACTACAGAACTTTCTGGGGGGCTAGAAATATTCCAATTTGACTGTGTGGTAGTTACTCAAGTGAACACATCGCACCATTTCTTTAAAAAGATAAATTTTATTGCATGTAAATTATATTGCAATAAATCTGATTTTTCAAAATAAAATTGTAAAAGCAGCTAGAGTTTATCAGATGAAAACTATAGAACTGCCGGAAAATTGAACTGTATGGAGGTCTGACCACCAAGGAGTTAAAGCAGAAATATTCATGCAGACTGGCAGAAGGGGTGGAAACAGGAAGTCAGGGTGGAGAGGATATGCAGTAAGGTGACAGCTGGTGGACCTGGTGGTTCCACATTTTCATTCAGATAAAGTGGGAGGAACAACTGGGGAGTGAAAGAGACCACACAGCTCAGGGTTAAAGCATGGGAAAACAAAGCCTCAAAACCTCTGGCCATAAAAACTGGTGGGGTTGCCCCAGCAGGAGGAACTCTCACCCTCATAGGAGAGTTAGCTAGAGAGACACATGGGGTCCTTAATGTACATAAACCCACGGGCCCAGGAATCAAGACCAGAAGGGCCCAATTTGCTTGTGGGTAGCAAGGAAGTGACTAAAAGCTGCCAAGAGCTGAACAAGTGGCATTGTTCCCTGTCTGACCCCTCCCCCACATACAGCACCACAAGGTTGCCCCTTCTTGGTGAATACCTAAGGCTCCAACTCTTACAATATAACAGGTGCACTGAGACAAAGAAATATGACCCAAATGAAAGAACAGATCAAAATTCCAAAAACAGAACTAAGCAATGAAGAGATAGACAACCTATCAGATGCAGAGTTCAAAACACTGGTAATCAGGATGCTCACAGAAATGGTTGAGTATGGTTGCAAAATAGAGGAAGAAGTCAAGGCTATGCAAAGTGAAATAAAGAAAAATATACAGAGAACCAACAGTGAAGGAAGGAACCCAGGACTCAAATCAATGCTTTGGAGCAGAAGGAAGAAATAAACATTCAACCAGAACTGAATGAAGAAACAAGAATTCAGAAAAATGAGGAGAGTCTTAGGAACCTCTGGGATAACTTCAAACATTCCAGCATCTGAATCATAGGTGTGCCAGCAGGAGAAGAGGAAGAGAAAGAAATTGAAAACTTATTTGAAAAAAAATAATGGAGAACTTTTCTAATCTGGGAAAGGGAATAGACTTCCAGGAAGTCCAGGAAGCTCAGAGAGTCTCAAAGAAGTTGGACCCTAGGAAGCACACACCAAGGCACATCATAATCACATAACCCAAGATGAAAGATAAGGAGAGAATCTTAAAAGCAGCAAGAGAAAAGGAGACAGTTACCTACAAAGGAGTTCCCATTAAACTCTCAGCTGATTTCTCAAAAGAAACCTTACAGGCCAGAAGGGACTGGAAAGAAGTATTTGAAGTCATGAAAGGCAAGGACCTGTATCCAAGATTATTCTATCCAGCAAAGTTATCATCTAGAATGGGAGGGGTAGATAAAGTGCTTCCCAAGTTAGAGAAGTTCATTATCACCAAACCCTTATTATATTAAATGTTAAAGGAATTTATCTAAGAAAAAGAAGATGATCAAAACTGAACAGTAGAATGACAAACAAGCTCACAACTATCAACGATTGAACCTAAAACACACACACACACACACACACACACACACACACACACACCACTAAGCACACAACTAGAATAGGAACAGAATCACAGAAATGGAAATCACATGGAGGGTTATGACTGGGGAGTGGGAGGGGCAGAATGAGGTAAAAGGTACAGGGAATAAGAAGGATAATGGGTAGACATGACATAAACAGGGGGAGGTTAAGAATAGTATAGGAAATGGAGAAGCCAAAGAATTTATATGTATGACCCATGGATATGAATTGTGGGGAGGGGGAAATGTTGCAGGGTGATGGGGTGGTACAGGAAGGAGGGGAGAAAAAAAGTGGAACAACTATAATAGAATAATCAATAAAATGTACTTTAAAAAGTAAAAAATAAATAAAATCTAGAAGCACAGTGGTGAATGAAAATAGTATTTGTTACCAATTATATGTTTAAATGAATTTTCAAAATAGTCTTACTATGGTTTTTCTTATATCTCCTTTCTCAGTATTTGGACCACAGCCTAATGTCTATTAGAACATTTCCCAATTTGGTTGACCCTCTTGAAGAATCGGTAGCAGTAGTAATGCACTGTGACATTTGTAATGGGATGTAAAAATCACAGCTTTGATTAGAAGCCAAAATTATGTGAGGAAATGTCAAATTAAGTGTGAGAAAAAGAGTCTCATACTTTATAATCAATTTGAGCAGAATTGTTTCCATAATTCATGGATGCCTCAACCAGATCATGAGTGTAAAGAAAACAATGTAAAAAGGGAAGGATTTTAGGAGATATCTTTGGAGAGTGATGTTGCTGTTCTACCCTACACCCTGTAAACTCCCAAGGTGGTAGGAAAGAGAATGGAGGGATGCTTTTCACTTACACTCCAGTGACAGAGCTTCCATGGAACCTCAAGGAGATCTTTGAATTGAATTCTCTACAGTTGCTTTTCCAAATCCATGAAACCCCTGAGAAAGTTTCTCACCTAAAAAAGCTACAGTGGATTCTAGTGGCAGAACAGTGGTGGCTGATTTGCAATATTTCTGCATTCACACAGCTTATTGGGGCAGATTTGCAAATAATTTTGTGAACAAAATATGGATCACACAAGAGAAAATGCTGGCATAGGGATGCCTTCCATCTAGTACAACAACTTTGCCCAGCTGGGTAGAGGGTCTCACACACTAAGAGGATGAGTATGGACTGATTATTTAGGGATGCAGAGTCAGAGCATAGAGTATCATGTACCTTGACTAAGGGAAATGAAATTAGAGAGATCCAGCAGAAATCCTCAAAAAATCTTGCGCATGTACACACAGACTCCCCCCAAAACACACACAGACCCACACACACACATATCCACACCCATCAAGAGAGTAAATTTTAGACTGTCAGCCTCACAGAGGCCACTTTACAATGAGACCAGTTCACATAAGAGCTTTGTTTTCTCTGTATCACTCCTTACAAGTTTAACCCTCTTACCTCTTCCCACCAATGCTAAGAAGTGAGTGGACATTGGAAACTGACTAGCAAACTCGGAGCAAGATAAATGCAAGGCAAAGAAAGAGAAAGGACCAAGTTTCCCTTCCTTTTCTTTTCAAGGGTTCTAGCTAAAAGAGAGCACAAGTGGGGAGTGTGGAAAATTTGATTACACATTACATTTAGAATTATAATCTATGTGTGTGTGTGTGTCACTCACACAGACACATATTACATCTACACATACATATAGTGAATTGAGTATCCTAATTGCCAAATCAAGGTGTGTTTCTGACTTAAAGTGACTAAGAGGTCTGTCAGTGCCCTAACTGCAAGCAGAAAGAAGTGGGATTTCACCAGGTTTTACTGCGGGGAAAGAAAGTTTACTCCACTGAATGGATTTTTAAAGTCAGTGGGAAATAAAATAAAGCTATACTTTATATAGGTCAGAGTGACATTTTTCACTATGCTTGTTACACAAACAGTGACTTAGCACTCCTGTAAAATCCTTTCATAATGGCTAGATTCATGGGAGCCTGCTCAGATTACATCGTGGATATTACCTGGCTCCACACTTTGATCTAGAATTTCCTGCTTTAGAATACCAACAACAGCCCTAGCTGGTGTGGCTCAGTGGATTGAGCACAGGTCTGTGAAGCAAAGGTTTGTGGGTTTGATTCCCAGTCAGGGCACATGCCTGGGTTGCAGGCCAGGTCCCCAGTGGGGGCCATGAGAGAGGCAACCACACATTGATGTTTCTCTCCCTCTCTTTCTCCTTCCCTTCCTCTCTCTCTAAAAATAAAGAAATAAAAAAAAAGAATACCAACAACAAAGCAGTGACAAGCGAAAATGATTTATCCAACTATTTAAATAAAAAATTTGCATTATTTTAGCAATAGTACAATTACAGTTAATGTTCGAACGAGTAGTAGTAGGTGAATAAAGGAATCCCAAGTGAATTTGAAGTAACAAATAAAGATTATGTAATGTTAAGAATAATTAAGCAACTGGGTTGACTGTATTTCCTTTACTTAAGTTCATGCTAAAAACTGGACAAAAGTGTACAAAAATCCTACCAATAAGAATGTTTATTAATATAAAATTATATGTGTAATAATGCTTCAATTGCACTTTGAGGGTTTCCAAGTATTTTCACATTGTGTCTTTTGACCTTATGAGCAATTTAATGTTGCCATAATAAAAACATTTAGGGAGGTTTCTAGAACTGTCCTGAACTCATGTGTGTGTGTGGTATGCTGTGGATGTCAATGCATGTACATGTATGTATGTATGCCTGTGTCGGATGAAAACAAATAAGGGGAAATTGTCTTCTCTATGTTTGCTAAGGTCCATCAGCCACACGGCTTATTCCATTTTTATGATTTAATATATTTCAGAACCCAGATTTCAATCTTTTTATATCCCTGTCAACTTTTCAGGTAAATTGTGTGTGTGTGTGTGTGTGTGTGTGTGTGTGTATGCTTAAAGTTTTTTTTAATATCTCATATATTTTATGGGAAAAACAAAAAGTATGAGAAATACTCCCTTACAAACTGACCCATAAAATTGAACCTATGTTTCAGGACTCACATTTCCAGTCAATTACAGGAAAACATCTTACTGGTAGTCAACAAGAGTCAGCACATGCTAATAGGCTACATAACCTTGCTACTCAGCAGGACAATATCCATTAGATTCTCAGGAGCTGAAAACACAAATCTCTTCTCAACAGTTTTAATTAGGAAATGTCTCATGACTGACAAATGTATTCATTATTTCCCTTAATGGTTGGTCTGAGTCTACATCTCTCCGAGTTTTAGGCATTTTTATGATAAAGTTCAAAGCTAAAATAAGAAAAACAAGATTGATATTCACCTATAATCTAATAGCAGACTAAAAGTTTGTTCTTAATTTTAAAATGCTTTACAAGGCATAATCCTTAAAGTTCATAGGAACTTTGTAACATAATTCGTTACTGACAGCTCATGGTGTTTGTTTCACCACTGTAAAACTCAATCTTTGTGAGACACCAGAAATTCTGAGACACTTCCTGAGACACTGGTGAGTTACAATGGTGAAGTTCATTGAAATCCTAGAACAAATGGTGATCTTTAGGTTCAAAAAATTACATTATTGTAATGTTGGTGTCATTTGGGAACAAATTACATCCTGTCTTAGAACTACTGGTTAGAGCAGAGGTCTGGAAATATTTCTGGACGTTTAAAGTAGGTTTTAAATTAGTGGTTATGTGCATGTATGTGTGTGTGTGTGGTGGTAGCAGTGAGGGTTCTTTAGAAACCCAGTGATGAATTATCAAATAACAATTTATGGCCCATGTGTAACACTATACATTTCAAACATAACGAAGTTACTGTTGTATTTTAAAACCCATGGCAGGAGTAGGGACATGCTGGGGATGGAAGTGACCAAAGAACGGGGCTTGGCCCTTCAGATGCTAGACAAGCAATCGCATAAAAATGGAATTACTCTCTGGTCATATATCAACAAATTAACTTTAAACATGCTATTTAGAGAATATGTTTGGCATAAAAATACTGCTTCTCATTTCCTGGCTATACTTCTATTCATAACATAAAAAAGGGGACGTATCTTGCATCCTGTCCAAAGATGTTCAGTTTTTTCCTGTAATATACTTTCAGTTAAAAGAAAACTCTGGGATGTGGGAACGTATACATGTTCTAGACCTCAATCAAGCTGAGCCCAGCCTAAGAAGCATATAAGGTCAGTATAGTAAAATAGTTGAGAGCACAGGCTTTGTGTTCATTCTGTGGCAATTGTAACCAATTACCAGCAACTTGGTGACCTCAAGTCTCCAGTTCAATTGCAGGATCTATTGAAACTACAGTTTTATGTTGTAGCTGCAGGCATTAATATTCAAGCTCAGAACACAAATGCTTTATGAGTGTTGTTCTAAAATACTTTAAAAAATATGGAACAATATGAAAAATTATTTTCACTCGTCTTCTATTTAGATATATGGATCCCAGAAGCATTAATTTATATGGTTTAAAACAAATACTGCACTAATAGAATACAGGCTTAATAAATTGAATAGCAAGTTATCATTTTATGTTTTCCCCTTCTGCTAAAGATTATGATATATACTACAATGAAAAATAAATCTTGGACAAGACACCACAGAGATAAAAGTGAATTCAATCTTGTAAAGAGCATCTGTTTTGTTGTTTATGAGACAGTAACAATTATACCTGGCAAGAATGACTGATTTAAATTCCCTGATCACTTAGAATAAATCCCCCTCCTGTTGATATCTTCTTTTACTTTGTATCATAGTATCCTACTTTATTTTCTTTATATAATTTATCATTATGTGCTTCATTTATCTGTTTGTTTATCTGCCTTTTACTGTTTGAGTGTTAACTAAATATGAACCTTGGTCCTATTTACTACAGCATTGCTATCATCTAGAATAGCACCAGGTCCACAGAGGCATTCAATAAATATTTATTGACCACACAAATAAACAAATCAAATAATTAATTAAAAAATAAAGTATAAATTTCACAAAAATTTTGGCAAAATCCTGAAGAGTAAAAAAATGCAAATTGGTAATTTATTTTTTACTTAAAGAAGTTTATGTGTCTTTAATCACTAATGTGTTTTTATTGCACAGATAATTCCAATAATTATTTAGATATATGTAAGTACCCCAAGTGGACAACTTTTCTTTCTCATTCATTTCACTACTATTTTAGCTCATGAGATTCCACAAAAAGTATAGGATCTACCATATTTAGAAGGTTCTCAATAAATCTTTGAAACAAAAATACTCAAAAATTGAACATAGATTGGTCTTTTATTGAAATACTGTTTTAATTATTTTCATTTATAGAAAATGCTTGAGCTCATACAGATGTTGAAATTTTGTTTTATGTACAAAAAATATTTTATAGCCTGTACTGACTCAAACTGTACAAATTTATCTAACACTGAGAATTTCTGCCAAACTTGAAGAATTGTTTGTTAAACTGTAACTGGGTACAGGCAAGGGGGAGCCCAAATAGAGATTTGTAATGGGGTTAAGAACTCAAACTATCCAGAAAATTTTAGAAATATATATATATATATATGTGTGTATATATATATATATATATATATATATATATGTGTGTGTATATATATATATATATATATATATATATATATCCTCACCCCTGCCAGTCTGAGCTGGGGGATGGGACACATGGAGCAGGGTCATTCAGAGATGTTTTGTACAGCAACAGCTTTGCAGCTAACCTCTGGCATGGTCATTTAACATATCTATAGCCTTTAACTGGTTTCATAGACATGTTAAATAGCTGTGGCTATGCTTTGAACCAAGGGGATGGAAGTGACTTCCACCCAAGTTTTAACTAGGAGGCAACTCCCCCTGGTTACAGAGCCTACAAGAAAGCTTGGAGATGGTTGGCTCCATGCCATGGGGCCACATCTTCCCAGACTTACTATGGAAGCCCAGTAAAGCTGGAAGAATATGGGAATACTGGCAGGTATAACTGATTGTGGGAGGAGTCAGAAATGTGGCTGCAGAGGAAGACTGGCGCTGGGATTTAAACCCAGGCACAGCAGCCATACCAGTGGAAGAACCACGGGGCTTTGGCAGAGGTTGGGACCACAAAGTTTTGGGGTGCTCCTTTTTGTCACGTGACTTAAGAAGCAGGAGAAACTCTACCTGGAAGAAAAGGGGCGAAAGGACTCTTGTTGGTGGGCCATGAGAAGGTGCCACATGGCTTTGGATTAACTGGAGATTGTGGCGGTGACACAACTGATGGTGCCAGGAGCCTGAACCATGGACTTCTACTTCTTTTCCTGAGATATGGTACCCAGACTGGGCAGAGGGAGAAGGAAGGACTGTGTGCATCTGTGGGTATCCTAAAGGACTTTGGTATTTTAATGAAGACATTAAGTCATTACTCTAAGTCTGTATAACTTTAAAGTAAATAATTCCTTTCCTTTTCACCAATCTCTGGCATTAAAAGACATCTTTCCCCTGGCAGCAGGCAAGGCGAACCTAGTAGGTTGGGGGGACCTCCAGAAAAAAGGAGGGTCCTTTCAGTAATAGTACATCGTACACCCCACCCTGAGTCTGTAACAAAACTAAGCATTGCCTCTCAGTCTTCAGTGTGGATGTAGACACTCTAGCTAACTGAATAAATACACAGTGAAGTTGATTTTACTGATTTCAAGAATCACAAATTGTCATTTGTCGAATGTAAGTTGTGTTTTAACATGTTAATCATATATGAGAATATCTATTGTTATTCTCTTTACTGGGAAGAAAAAAAGATAAACTAATAAAAATACATTAATATCTTTGTATAGGAATGTCAAAATGTTAACTTATTTCAGTTGTAGAAATCTACAAAATGTTCTTATAACTTTCATCCTGCCAAAGCAAAACTATACAAGTGTGCTTAGAAGTGAAGCAGCTATTAGAATTGATTTCTGTTGCTCTGGTGGAATGCAAAAAAAACACCAATGTCACTGGTAAAATACGGTTGTCAAAGTTAGGACTATTGGCTAAACCTCTCAAATGGAACACTGGAACTGACAGTTTTTTAAAATAAACTGAGAATCATCCATATTATATATCAGTCCCTGTTAAAAATGTCTAGGTCAAAATTAGACCAATCCAAATATATCTTCTACTTAGAAAGAACATGCAAGTTCATTGTCCTAAAATTGTCAAGTCTCTATCAACTGATAGCACATCATAGAGAAAAATAGGCAGACAGTCCCTGCCACATGCAATTTAAAGTAAAAATCTTAACTCTAATTGGGCAACAAAAGACAAAAGCAGATATATTGTTCATTATAGCACTTCATTTGTCACTCATGTAAATTGTACTTTTTATCATTAAAGATTTGATTTAAAGTGAACATGAGTGAATGAAAATCTTTTATGCTGCCCTGATTTCCTTTAAAGGATAAGAGACCACCATTCATTTATCCATCATGCTGTAAATGATGCTAGTCTGTCTCTCTACTTTTATTTTCTCTCCTCCACTCTGATTCATTCTGCACTCCACTATAAGATTGATCTTCCTAAAATATCATTTAATTCACATTGTTCTTTGTCTTAAAATTGTTTCCTATCTCTCACTCCTTCAGGATTTATATCCAAGACCCTGCACTTAACCTTGAAGTTATTTTGTTATGCTACCTTTCACATCTACTCTGTTACTATTAACGGTAAGCAAATCTCCTGTAGGAATCCACTTAATGTTCCCCTCATCCTTTTTCTGGAGATTGTGCTTTTGTTCTATTTTCATGGAGTACCTTCCACTCCTACTTAACATTTCTCCTTTAATATCCATTCAAAATAATATCTCCTCCACAAAAAGTTTGCTGAGAATATCCACATAAAAAAATCTCTTCTCTCCTGTGGGTTCTCCTTACATGGATGTTCTTTTTTCCTTTTTTAGATTTTATTTTAATGTAATGTACAGGGAAGACATTTTTTAATAAAATTATATAGATTTCAGGTATACAATTCTACAATACATAATTTGTACATTGTATTGTGTACTTATCACCCCAAGTTGTCTCTTTCCATCATCAATTATCCCCTCTTTACCTTCTTCTACCTCCCCACATAAATGTTCTACATTCGTCATGTATTTCCTTGGGCTATATTTGAACTTAAGTTAAATACTTCAAACCCTTTATATTTTTGCATGTTTATATTATCTCCCAAAATAGATTATGGATTCCTTGAACACAATAACTATTTCCTAAAATCTCTTTAATCTATTATGATAGCTAGCACAGTGTCCTTCAAAAAATAAGGTTACAATTAATGTTCACTAGTCAAGGATTTCTAAAATATTTGAGAAATAAACAGATTGTATATATGAGGAAACTGAGATCCATAATCATTAGTTGATATGCTAATGTGACTAGCAGCCGCTCATAGGTTTAGTTTGCTTGATTATTAAATGTCTTTTCTATTCGTACCAAAGTTATATCATTTTGTTACCTGTTGGTTGTTCCTAAGCCAATTAATTCCTGGAATCCACTGACTTTAATAAACTATATATATGCATATATATATATATATATATATAGTTATTATATATATAGATATATATATAAGCTTGCATGTATATATATATAAAATAAGCATAAAATCTAAAGATTATTTACATATACTGATATTTCAAAGGCAATTTTAGAGAACTGAATTTTAAGGATGTATAAAGTAAGAAACAATATGCATGATTTGTGATCACAATGGAGAAATTATTGTTTTTTAAGTATATTTTATTGATTATGCTGTTACAGTTGTCCCATTTTTTTTCTTCCCTTCATTCCACTCTGTCCCGTACCCCACTCCCACCAGCATTCCCTTCATTAAGTTCATGTCCATGGGTCACATATATAATTTCTTTGGATTCTCCATTTCCTATACTATTCTTAATCTCCCCCTGTCTATTTTGTTCCTACAATTTATGCTTCTTATTCCCTGTACCTTTTCCCCCTTCTCCCCCACTCCCCTCTGATAATCCTCAATGTGATCTCCCTTTGGGTATCAGAGGAAGTGACTGAAAGCTGGACAAGAGCCAAGGAAACATCATTGTTCTCTCTCTGGCCCCTCCCCCACATACAGATTCACAATGTGGGTTGCCCCACCCTGGCAAATACCTAAGCTTCTGCCCCTTATACCATAACAGGTGCACTGATACAGAGAAATATGATCCAAATGAAAGAACACATCAAAATTCCAAAAATATAATTAAGCAATGAAGAGATAGCCAACCTATCAAATGCAGAGTTCAAAATACTGGTAATCAGGATGCTCGCAGAAATGCTTGAGTATGGTTGCAAAATAGAGGAAAAAGTGAAGGCTATGCAAAGTGAAATAAAGAAAAATATACAGAGAACCAACAGTGAAGGGAAGGAACCCAGGACTCAAATCAATGATTTGGAGAAGGAAGAAATAAACATTCAACCAGAACAGAATGAAGAAACAAGAATGCAAAAAAATGAGGAGAGACTTTGGAACCTCTGGGACAGCTTTAAATATTCCAGCATCTGAGTCATAGGAAGAAGGAGAAGAGGAAGAGCAAGAAATTGAAAACTTATTTGAACAAATAACGAAGGGGAATTTCCCCAATCTGGCAAAGGAAATAAACTTCTAGGAAGTCCAGGAAGCTCAGAGAGTCCCAAAGAAGTTGGGCCCAAGGAAGAACACACCAAGGCACATCATAATTATATTACTCAAGATGGAAGATGAGAGAATCTTAAAAGCAGCAAGAGAAAAAGGAGACAGTTACCTACAAAGGATTTCCATAAGACTATCAGCTGATTTCTCAAAAGAAACCTCGTAGGCAAGAAGGGGCTGGAAAGAAGTATTCCAAGTCAAGGAACACAAGGGCCTATATCCAAGATCACTCTACCCAGCAAAACTATCATTTAGAATGGAAGGGCAGATAAAGTGCTTCCCAGATAAGGTCAAGTTAGAGAAGTTCATCATCACCAAGCCCTTATTATATGAAATGTTAAAGGGACTTTTCTAAGAAGACAAGAAGATCAAAACTGTGAACAGCAAAAGGACAACAAGCTCACAACTATCAATAACTGAACTAAAAACAAGCAAAAAAACTAAGCAAACTAGAGCAAGGACATTAATATTCTTAATGCACTTTGAGTGATGTAATTAATATTCTAGTAAGAATGAAATGTTACAAGTCTCTCATGTCCTGGTAAAATTTTATGTTCTGCTATATAGAACTGTAAACATAAAATTTTAAATCTATATTTTTCCATAAAAGTATATAAATAGCTGAATTTAATTCCTGTGATATTTAAAATGTAATGGATAATTTCAGGTTCAATTTTATAATGAAGATTTTAAAATGCTGGAATGTGAAATATATGTAGAAGTAACATTACTTAAAAATACTAAATTAACAAATATTTTAAGTCACCAGTAAGTTGGGCTCTGGTGAAAGTCAGTTTGACATAGGTTGGATTTATCTCGTTAAAGTGCTTTATCTCTGGGCAGTCAGACGTTAATGTTGCGCATTGTCACTTACCGTCCTTCAGGATGGTTTCTCGCTCTGTGCCATCTATCTTCTGCCGGCCAATTAGGAAACTGGTGGTGTCAGCAAAGTAGATATAATTGGTTTCTGCGTGAAAATCTAAAGCACGAGGGTTTACCAGATTTTCTATGGGGATCATGTATTCATCAGCTATTTTGGTATTCAAGTCCATTCCTCTAACAATTCCTGGGCGTCCTTTTCCATAAAAAAGAAACAACTCACTCTTGGGTCCTGCAGAATGAAGATTACAAATATAAACAAGTGACGCTGTGTAATCTTCTTTACACTTCACAATGCCATGGTTTAATTAACTGGCACAATTAACATTTTTAAAATTCAATACCAAAAATTAAACTCTAAAATACGCCTACTGTATCTTGATGCAAGAAAGCCAGCTAATTGTATTACTTTAATTAAAACAGAAATTACCTCTGAATGAGTTTTATTTAGTTAATTATTCTTTTGTCTGTAACTGTAAGTATAGCAAAAAACATGAAAAATTATTAGAAAACTTGTAATTGTAAAATGGACATGTATCATAACATCCAACACATTTAATTTTACAACTCATTGCAATCTATCTAACACATTTTGTGGATACCTAGTATAGAATTCATTATGTTTGACAATAGTAAAACTTCAGAATATATAAAACACTCCTCCTCATTTTGCATCTACAGACTGTCAGAAGCAAGCAAAAGAATGAAACAATATCAAAAACTTGCATGTAAATATATTAGTTATCTAAGTATGTGACTTATTTTTTTAAGAAATGAAATCAAATGCCAGATATAGCATCACTTTTTTCTTCACATCTCGATTAGAATGTTAGAGGTCGACGCCAATAACTCTGATGTACAACACAGCCCTTACCAAAAAAACAAAAGAAAACAAAGGCCCCCCAAAAACCTATCTTCTGGGTTAAAATGCCAAAATCGAGTTAGGTTTATCAGAGTAAACTGATTCCTTCAGACTTTTATGTAAAAATATATGCAAGATTGTCCAATTGCTAATTTAATCTATATAATTTTGAAAGAATTACTTTATATGAAAGGAGAAACATATAATTTCCCTATTGAAAACTGACTCAATTATGTTTGAATAACCATACCATAAGATTTTTAGTAAAATATCTACATTATAGAAAATTTGAAAGAAAAAAACTAACAACTGATAAACAAAACACCCTCAATATAAACTACATGATTATTCATATTTCTATTGTTTTAATTAGAGTTATTGAATATTAAATGTATGTGAATAAATTTTATAACACTTATATAGAGAGAGAATAAAAATAAGACAAATTTTATGTATCTAGTATTGACCTTCAGAATATTTCAAGAACATTGGAAGGCATATAGATACCTCAGTTCCATCCTGGTTACACTCATATTCTGAATATTAAGTTTATCATGTATTTTTAAAAGCTTTAGATATATGTTGTATATATTTCTCAAGTAGATTGTTTAACTTTACATTTATGAATTATATGTGTAATTTATTCTGTGAATTAATTTTTTCTTTTTGCATTCTTGGACATCACCCATGGTTATTGTAGTCATTGTACATTCATTTTCACCACTGTAGTTTATTCCTTTGTATGACTATACAGATTTCATTCATCTAGCTAATTTTCTAATACACAGTTTCTTTTTTTTTTTAATATTTTATTTATTTATCTTTAGAGAGGAAGGGAAGGAGAGAGAGAGAGAAATGTCAATGTGTGGTTGCCTCTCATGGGTCCCCTGCTGGGAACTGGCCTGCAACCCAGGCATGTGCCCTGGCTGGGAATC
>PVKM010018962.1:0-24612 GCA_004027735.1 Carollia perspicillata | reverse complement strand
CACAGCCTTCTGCTCTGAGTCCAGGACTTCACTGGTTCCCCACCTCCCACCTGTGCTGAGGACAGAGACAGCCAGGGAAAGGACAGACATGCATTTACCATTTAGTGAGATACTGTGCGGGGGTGCGGGGAGAGGCAAGCAGAGGAAGAGGCTCCAGAGGGCAGGACTGGGCCACAGGTCTGCAGACAGGCCCATGACAGGCAGCCTGGCTGCCCACAATCCCTACAAGGCCAACATAACTTCCTCCCAAGCTGTAAGAGGCAGTCAGGGGAGGACCCAGGGGTTTCGTCTCCCTGTGGCCCCATCAAAGCTTGGTGCCGGCCGTGTGGAGGTGAGAGTTCCGCTAAGACGGCAGATCTGCAGGAAGCAGCCACAGACACAATGCCTGATGATCAGCGAGCCCAGCCGTGTGGCAGGAGACGCAGGGCTCCAAGTCAGCAGGAAATTGTTTAATTCCCTGATACAGTTCGTGGAAATTGCCTAGAGCCATGACTGTTCATGAAAAACATTCAGACATTAGCTATGACGGTAATTATTAATTGAGTTAACACATTTCTTGCCTCCCTACTATGGCCCATAAACCTACTGTTCTGGTGATGAGGGAACTTAAGAGTTGGGAAATTTAGTTTTAGGTCCTAGTTAATAAGTCTAGTAGTTAATGGATGTGAAAAGCTATTGCTTCAGGACCTGCAGGTACAGCCCGCTCTGACCCCAGGAGACCACAGCTATGGACCTTCGTGCTCCACAAGAGACCGTAAGCGATCAAGGTGGTCTCTGAGCCATTGTGTTCCAGGCAGAGGCAGTCCGTAGCCCAGGACACAGATAAAGAAAATTGCCCAGGACACAGGTAAAGAAAATGACCGGTCAGCAAATGAAAGGATGTTAGCGGAAATCGCCGGACTGCAGCTTCTACCTGATTAACCTCTTTCCTGAATTCCAAATCCCGTACCTACACTCTTTCCCTTGAACTCCAGCCTCTTTACCTACACTTCTGCCCCATTACAAGAAAGGCTGGCTTGAAAGGAAATGTAAGACCATCTGTGGGTTATAGAACCCACCATCCTCTCAGATCGCCGGCCCTCTGAATAAAGCGCCCATGAAGAGTCCATCCCTGTCTCTGCTTACTGGTTCTGGTGGTGACAGGCAGCGTGAACGCCAACTTTCCCGGTTTCACTAGGTGCTGGGGATATACCAGTGAACAGAAGGGACAAAATCTGTGACCTCATGGAGATTTCCTTCCAGTGGGGGAAGACAGGCGACAACAAAATGGACAAGGAAAACATAAAGTGCTCGGGAGTCAGCCTGTGCGACTGAGACAGAAGGAGAGGGTGAGAGGGAATGTTTGGAGAGGGTGACCAGGAATGTGTCCTGAGAAGGTGACATCCGCACAGATCTAAAGGAGATCAGGGAAAGGGCCATCCAGATGGCTCCTGGAAATCAGTGCAGGTTGCGGGGAAACCCAGAGAGGTGGCGGGCGGTGTGGACTGCCCCCATTCCCTCAGTGAAGCGGGAGGTCAGGAAGGTTTAATAGGCGCATGGAGAAGGAGATGAAGGTTGGGGAGAGAGGTGAAGGTGGGAAACAGTCAAAGAAGGGGCCGAGGCAGCCCGGACCGTGGTGGGTCTGGCCTGATGAGGACACAAGGACTGCGCAGGCATCACCAGGGATGCTGGCAAGTCCTGCAGGTGTGGGACCTCATGCAACCCTGCACTAGCCCTCAGGCCATTCCTGGGAAACGAACACCTGCCCATGCTCTTTTGAACCCACACACACTGTACAAACGAGCACAAGATATTTTTGTACATTTGACGTCTCCGTTAAGCCTTCCGTAGTGGCGGCGCCTATGCGGTTCACTCCAGCCCGCAATACCTCATCTGAACGCCAGGGCCGGGCGGGTTTTGGAATTCTGACCTTTGCAGATCGCAGTAGCGCGTACACATTCTCCAGCATTAGGGATAAGTGACCCGCATGCGCATAGAGGGAAAGGTCGTGCAATCATTCCAACAAGACGCCAGTAGTGCATCTGGGCAGAGAGGTGGAGGCGCACGCGCAGTGGGCCTTTGAGAGAGGCACAAATCAGTCTAGAGGCCGAAGCTGTCATGCAAGCGGAGTGTGTGTTGCAAGGGTCGGTGAGCTTCACTAATTCTCCGCCAGAGCGCGCGGCCCAGGCGCATGCGCAGGGGCACAAAGTATTAAAGGGAAGGGGTCGCCCCGGAGTAGATCACCAGCATCGAGGCTGTAAAGATGGCTTCTTTTCGTTTTCCAATCCTCCCTTTCCCCGGCTCTGTGGTTGAAAAGACCCTCTTTACTCGGCTGAGCCTGGGGCCCACCTCTGCACCGAAAGGGAGCTCTGGTGCAAGATACCCCGGCCGATGCCCGCTACATGCGCCTTCGCAGGTGGCAGCCGATGGCTCTGATCAGCGCGCTCCAGACTCACCCGAAATTCTGGCCCCTCGTTCCCTCCGCCGCTGCAGTCTCCGGAGTGAATCTCTGCGGGACCCTGCCTCGCTCCTGCTGGAACCTCCGCCACCGTCTCCTCTATCCCCTCTGCCCAGCTTCCGTTTACCCCAATCTGGGGTCCCAGTTCGACACCAGAACCCGGGAGTCCCATGTCCCTGGGAGGCCCCTGACCCGGGAACAATCTGAGGACCAAGCCCTTGATTCTAAACAGACATCTCCACACTCCAGCCGTTCAGGGGGCCCACCCTTTCCTTAGAGGAGGAGCAGAATTAGGAGGGACCGAAAGACAGACCCACCAGTCTGGAGCGCTCTCATCTGTCCCTCCCGACAGAGCAGGTGACTGGAAGGCTGAGACCTTGTCTCGGGTTACCGCTGGGGGGATTCTTTCCGTGAGGGGCGGGTCAAGCCTACAGCCCGGAAACACTCAGAGGTAAGGAGCTAGGGTCCACTGGGCTGGATTAATCTTTTATTTCTCGGGGATTCTCATGCCCTGCATGGAATCCACGAGTAGGCAACGCCAAACCGAAATTAGACCTTGCCAAAGACGCTATCTGTGGGTCACAGAAACTTAGACCTGAGCGTGACGGAGCAAAGACGGACAGGCATACACCAGACATATTTACCGGAACGGATACTGCAGCATCGCTATTGCTCATGCTTCATTTTTGTTTGATTTTTGCTGCCCTGAATTTTTAATCGTTTCTTAAAACACCATTTTTCAGGGAAAATGCAATACATAAAACATTAGCAGTGCTAACTGCATGCTTTTTCTTCTGCATCTATTGAGATGATCATAAGGACTTTCTTTTTAAATTCTTTTTAAATTTCATTGATATTAGAGAGAGAGAGACTAGAGATAGAGAAGCGCAGATTCGTTGTTCCATTCATATATGCGTTCATTGGCTGATTCTTGTGTGTACCCTGACTGGGGATCTAACCCACAACCTTGGCCTATCGGGAAGAGGCTATAACAAACTGACCGACTCAGCCAGGGCCAGGGATTTCTCCTTGACTCTGTTTATGAGCTCAATGACCTCAGTAGCCTTCCTACTGGTAAACTCTCCTTGAATTCTCCAGGCAAACACAGTTGGCTCATAATGTAATTCCAACTACTAACACGTTGCTGATAATTTATTTAGGTAATTTTTTTTTTCAAAGCAACTTTTTTCCCCTCAAAAAATTAGAGTTAAAAACAATGGCCTAATAATAACCAGTGGTGGGACAATTGATTATCTCTGTGGGGAAGTGAAAACGGGCCTCTGCCTCAACCCATTCATAAAAACCGTCCAGGTGCACGCAAACCTACTGCAAAAAGAAAACTAAACATTTTTGAAGAAAGTAAAGAATACTTTTATAACTTTGGGATAGGCCTGCCTGGTATAGCTCCGTGGATTGAGGACGGACTGCAAACCAAAGAGTGGCTGGTTCGATTCCTAGTCACGGCACATACCTAGGTTGCAGGCTAGGTCCCCACGGGGGATGCATGAGAAGCAACCACACATTAATGTTTCTCTCCCTCTCTTTCTCCTTCCTTTCTTGCTCTAAAAAAATAAATAAAATTCTTAAAAATATATATAACTTTGGGATAAATAACGATAAGCCACATAGGTGTCTTATGAAAACTTAACATCATTAAAATTAATTAAAACTATGCGTTAACTCAGTGAGATGGCACTGCACACCCATCAGAGTGGCCATCATAAACAAATCAACAAACAAGAAGTGCTGGAGAGGTTGTGGAGAAAAGGGGACCCTTATGCACTATTGGTGGAAATGCACACTGGTGCATCCACTGTGGAAAACGGTATGGTATTTACTCAAAAAACTAAAAATGGAACTGCCTTTTGACCTGGCAATTCCACTGCTGGGACTATATTCTAAGAACCCTGAAACACCAATCCCAAAGGTCCTATGCACCCCCATATTCATAGCAGCACAATTTACAATAGCCAAGTGCTAGAAGCAGCCTAAGTGTCCATCAGTAAATGAGTGGATCAAAAAACTGTGGTACATTTACACAATGGAATTCTATGCAGCAGAAAGAAGGAACTCCTACCTTTAATGACAGCATGGATGGAACTGGAGAGCATTATGCTGAGTGAAATAAGCCAAGCGGTGAAAGACAAATACCATATCATCTCACCTTTAACAGGAACCTAAACAACAAAACAAACAAGTGAGCAAAATAGAACCAGAGATGTGGAAATAAAGAACAAACTGACAGTGGCCAGAGGGGAGGGGGATAACAGGGGAAAGGCGGAGGGCCGTCAAGGAACATGTATAAAGGACCTAGGCACAAAGACAAGGGGAGGAGGGGCTGGGTAGGGCAAAGGAGAGTAATGGGGGGCTAATGGGGACAATTGTAACTGAACAACAATAAAGAACAGAAAACTATGTATTAAAAGACACCATAAAAAGGTGAAGCTAAAAGCTACCAACTAGAAGGTGTCCACAAGCATTCAACCAACAAAGTGTTTGTATTCAGAATATGTAAGAAATTCCCACACATCAGTAAAGAAAGGGAGTAGGCTGTGAACAGGAAATTTACAGAAGAGGAAACTGAAGTGGCAAACAAACAAAAAGAATAGAAAGGTGCTCACCTGCTTTTAGCAACCAGGAAATGCAAATGGAATCCACAACATACATTGTTTCACACTCAACAGGCTGGCCGTTTAATTCTGGCAATACCAAGGAGGTAAGAATCAGTTGGAACGGCTCGTATGGTTGATGAAGACATAAATGGATGCCGAAACCGGAAGAGCAATTTGAGCGTATCTAGTACATTGCTGTTAGAAATACCTGGTAACCCAGCAATTCCTACAGTTCCACTCCTGGGTTTGATTTAGGGAAACTCTTAACCCCACGCTCACGAACTTCTGCTCACAAATGTAGCATTGTTTCTATCAGAAAACTGTCAATTATCTGGAAAATGGAGGAACAGATTGTGGTGTATGCTCAGAAGCCACTCATTGGTGAAAAGCAATGAACTGGAGGCTCCCTATCAACGCAGGTTAATCACAGTGCTGTGGGAATACAGATGTAGAAAGCGTCACAGACTCTAAGGCCTTTACACGAAGTTTGGAAATACACCAAACCACGCCTTATGTCTTATATCGGGTAAGAATATACACACATGTAGTAAGAACTTGAGGGTGTGCCTGGAAGGATAAATGCCAAACTCAGAACTGGATTTAACATTCTGAGCCCAGGGCCTTGCCAGGCTGTATGTATGCCACCCGGGACCACTGCTATGAACATACCTGGTTGCCCACCCTTCCCCTTCAGTTCTCCCTGAAATGCGACCTGGACACCTTACTGGGTCAGGTCCACCCCCCACCCCCCGCCAGCCATGCATGGGTTCCCTATTAATTGTTACCCTTAAGCCAGGAAGCTTGAGACTTCTCTTTGGCAAATATTAACCTTGAGTATATGAAAGCCATGGTTGTATTTGTGGGCCCCGTTTTGATGCTGATCCTCTCAACCCACAAGTGGGTGGCTTCAGCCTCCTTTGCCGCGCAGTCTCAGGCTCTACAAGGTCAAGCATGTGCCCGTGGCAACTTGCCCACAACAATCCTGCTGGAAGTTGGAGTTGGGCTTTCTCAGAGCTCCAAGTCCAGCGGGTGTACCCTACGGTATGAAGACAAGCGTGCCTGGCCCCAACAATGCCCCCAAACCACACACGAGTTTGGGCATATTGAACACCCCCCTTCCAGCCCTGGGTTTCCTGCGTTTGATTCTTACCTAGTCTTGGAGAGAAGGTGAAGGTGGGGGTCAGGGGAGGAGGGGTGACCTGCCACCAGCTGTTCAGGGACTGCGATGGCCTGTGGGCAGTCCTGAGTGATGACACCCCTCCCTCGCCTTGAGAGTCCATGCCCTCTCATGCTCCTTTCTACACCCTAGGGCCTCCCATTCTGCAGATGGGGAAACTGAGGCCCACAGCAGCGGGGATCTTCGCCTGGCTCTCAGCGGGAAGCAGGGAGGAGAGCGGTTCACACTAAAAAATAATATACCGTAGCTTAGTGGCTGGTGCTGATTCCTACCGAATCGGCCCCCACCCCCGGCCTGCTGGCTCTTCTGCTCCCTACACATGCAGAAGTGGTGGGGCCGCCTCCCCGACCCGGTTTGTCCCAGAAAATGCCTCTGCTGTTACCCAGGCCCAGGGACCTAGGCCGGAGAAAGGGTGTCCCAGGATCTGGGCCTCCAGACCTTCAGGGGACCCATCGACCCCGCCTACTCTGGTTTTCCAGAATTTGCCCGATGCCACGACACTGGCTCCGGCCGCCAGGGGGAGACAAAGCCCAGGCTCCGAAGACTTCTGTACCGCGGAGCGCCGCCGCCTCCGCAGGGTTCCGTTGTGGCAGGAGAACAAAGAGGCCTGAGCCCGCGCTGCCCCAGGTGCAGTGCACCAGTGCAGAGCTGCCCCCCCCGAGTCCTGCCTGACCCGTGACCCCCAGACTCAGGCGTCCCCTGCTGTAACCCGCCCTAGGGTGATTTCACTTCCTCTGTCCGGCACAGCTGGTTAATCAAGCACCAGGTGGGCTGGGAGGCCTGGCATCCAGACCCACCAGGCTTCTACCATGCTGTGTGCCTACCCCCATGCTCCATGAGGGTGGGACAGGGGTCTGGGTAGGTGCCTTCTTCCTACATCCAGGGCTCAGGCTGGGCCCTGGCTTCTCCAGGCTCAGCCCAGCAGCAGGCCTGTCCATCACTACGGTGTGTGGTGGGTAGTCCCCTACAGCAAATTGAGGTACCTAGCCCGTGACCACCAATAGGCTGAGCTGCTCTGGGCCCACTTTTCTGCTTCTCTGAGACTCAGTTCCCTCGTGTTCCCTCCCAGGCCTCTTCCTGCTCCACGTGTGAGGCTACTCAAAGGCCCTCCTCCTTACAGCTTGTTCCTCCCGCATGGACTGGATTTCTGTCCCACACCAGGACCATCCCAAGGCCGCATCTTGTTGGCGGTTAGGAGGTCGGCTGATCTTGGACACTAGGCTGCCGGAGTGGGCAATGAGCTTCCACCAAGCCCAGCAGGCTGGCCATAGGCCTGGCTGCAGCCGACACCAAAGGAGCTCCGGCAGTTCTACCAGGTACATCCTCTCTCTGAGCTCCCGTTTGCGCACCTGCAAAATGAAGACATAGGCACTGGGCCCTCAGCCTCCTGTGTGGGTCTGTTGGTCCAGCCCTGGGCATCCCAAGGGTAGGTACAGGCCCTCTTTTGGTCCCCAGACAGACCCTCCCCGTGGGTGGGTGAACATGGGGGGCTGCGGCCTCATCGGACGTGCTCAGCCCAAGCAGGGGTGCAGAGGGCAAGGCCCTGGGGCAGCTCCTGTGGGCTCCACCTAAAATCCTGCTTTGCTCTCCCCCCACCTCAGAGCTGGCATTTACTCCACTTCTGGGTCACATTTCCAACTTAATGATTCAAAAGAAAGAAACCCAACCTACAACCAGCTGAGGTAGCGCCTCCTGACCACTCTTTGATATTTGAGGACTGAACAATGGGGCTGATTGCGGATAGCAGACTTAAGTCATCTTAATTAGAAGGAAAGAATGTCCTCGTGGCTGGCTGTTCTAAAAATACAGCTGCACCCACATCTGGAGGGGAAGGGTTCGGGGGAGGTGGCGGTTAGGCCGGAGTCTGAAGGGCTGGTGCCGGCATTCCATGGGGGCGGGGTGGGGGGGCGGGGGGAGGCACCTCCCAGCAGGGCCCAGGGCAGGGGAGAGGGGAGGGCTCCAAAGCAGCCCGTTCCCTGTGACTGGGTCACCTGACGCAGCTTTGGGATGGAGCTGAACAGGCAGCCCACCCCTTTTTGGGTCCACCATCACCCCTTCCTCAAGCTCTCCCCACACCCCAACCTCAGTTTCCTCAGCTATACAGAGGGGACGTCCAAGGCCCAGGTTAACACACAGCAGGCACCAGCCACAGGCTTCAGGCCAGGGAGGGAATTTTTTTCTGGGTCTTATGATTTGAGGTAGTATTTGTCAGCCTTTATGAACTTGACATTTGTTTTGCTCTAATTCTAAGCAAATATTCACTTCTGCACCTAAGCCTGCATTTGTAATTTTGCACTTGTTTTCTTTTTTTAATTTTTTAAAAATATTTTATTTACTTATTTTTAGAGAGAAGGGAAGGGAGGAGAAAGAGTGGGAGAGAAACATCAATGTGTGGTTGCCTCATGTGTCCCCTACTGGGGGCCTGGCCTGCAACCCAGGCATGTGCCCTGACTGGGAATTGAACTGGCAACCCTTTGCTTCATAGGCCCGAGCTCAATCCACTGAACTACAGCAGCCAGGGCTGCACTCGTTTTCTTAAAGAGGCCCTCAACACGTCACAAAAGTGAAGAGCATGAGGGCTGGGAGAATGTCTTGAGCAAAATGTTCAGGCAGGAATTCCACAGGTATCACCAGCAGAAGACATGGACGCCTGGGTCATTGTCCCAGCACACTTGTATGAGCTTCCTGTTGCAGTGGCCCAGCAAGCACCTGGCACGGGGGGTACCCACCCCGGATGTGGGTGAGCAGGGCCTGGGCTGCTTGGCGGGGATGTCGGTGGTGAACTCGGGGTGGAAGGTGAGTAAAGCCGGGGACTTTCTGAGCCTCTCCATCCACCTGCCCGCAGCTGAGTCACTAGTCCCGGGCAGGTGCTCCCAGAGCAGTGGCCCCTGTCATTCCAGGTCCCTGCCAGGCCACAGACCAGAACTGCCCGCTGATCTGACCAGCAGGTGATGAGTAGGAAGACTGTACGACAGGGTGGCCTCAAGTCCCACACGGCACCCCAGGGCCGCACTGCCCAGGCCCCAGCGTGCAGCCACCCGGTGAGCAGCGCAGCCTTGCAGCCTTCTCTCGTGTCTGTCTCGTGGTTCTGTCTTTGTGAACTCTCATTCTGGCCCTGCCACTCTGTGCAGATAATCTGCTTCTCTCCAAACACAGCCTGAAGCGCCTAGCCCAAAAATAGCCGAGGTTGGGGAGGGGGTGGCACTAGACATTGGGACTCTGGGGACAGGCTGGGGTGGCTTTGACATTCCTGCAGCGGCCACAGCAGGAAGTGGGACTAGAGACAGTTGCTGAGGTTGTGAGAGACAGGCACAGGCTCAGGCTGGTCTGGCAGCTGGGGCTGGGTGGCAACCATCTCATCCAGTCATCGTGGGTCGGAGACAGTGAAACTGAGGCGCACACAGGGAGCCACGTGCCCAAGCTGCTCAGCGGGGGAGCAGCAAGGGAGCAGAGTCATCCCGGAGACACTCCAGGAGCCCAGAGGTGGCAGAGAAATTTGTCTGCATAGTGCTGGCTGGTTGGTGATGTCCTCCGTGGGCTCAGGCAGGTGATGAATCCTCTCTGTGTCCCCAAAATAGGGTGGAGACAATTTGCCACCTCCCCACCAGCCCCTTCCACCAACCTTCATGGTGGCAAAGCCAGGATTGGCACACTATGTCTTGGTACCTCTTTAGCTGTGTGTCCTCAAGTGTGTTACTTAACCTCTCTGAGCCTATTTCCTCATTTGTAATAATAGCCTACTTTGTAAGGGGATGGTGATGCTTACATAAGATTAGCAAAATCTGTGGTGTGGAGTCAGGTGAGAGGTCACTGAGCAGCTGTTATCACTGGAAGGGCTGACTCTGAGCACCCCCACACCAGAGTGGCCCTTCCTCACGCATGAGACAAGAGTTCTGCCTCTGCACCTTTATTCAAGTCATTCTCCCTGCCTAGTGTGCCCTCTCTTCTTTGCATTCTACCACTGTCTTTGTCCGGAGCCCTCCTGCCTGGAAGGCCCCCTGAGGGCCTGTGGTTCTTTGTTCTTGTGCCACTCCCTGGACACCCCCACCCCGCTCAGTGTGAGAGTCTGAGTCTCCCTGGCCAGAGGAACAGCTCCTGCAGGACAGGGCAGCCCTGTCGCCTCCATCCTGTGCCCTTCAGGCTTCTGTGGATGTTCCTGACCACAGGCCACTGAGGGCTTGGGATCAGGGGCAGGCAGGTGAGGGCACAGGCTTGGGAGAAAGTCCTTCCCCAGTGCCTTCTGGCTCACAGACATTGGCTCATTCACAGCAGGGACTGGCCTCGGTGGGGGTGGCCAGTCATGATGTCACAAGAAGAAACCCCTGCCCAGAAATCTTGAACATCCCCACTGTAGGCCAGAGTACAGCCTTCAAGCTAGAGGAAAGTCTACAGATGGACTCTTCCAACTGGCCCGCTTCACAGGTGGCGACACTGAGGCCTGGGAGGAAGGGAGTGGCCAGGGCCCCCACCAGCCTAAGGCGGCAGCTCCACCCCTGGAGTCCGGGTCTGAAGCCTGCCTATGCCCAGCACTGCAACAGACACCAGGGACAGAGAGAGACTGTGACACAGAGCTTCTGAGGGCATAACAAGGGCCACGGGGGCAAGGGGCTAGGAGGACTGAGCTGGGTGGCCAGGGAGGCAGTCATGTCCCCAGAGCACCCCAAACTCAGCCAGTCCAGACCATGGGTGGTCTCCATCCCAAACTTGGCCATCTCCTGTGTCTCAGCCCTCTGCCAAGAGCTAAGGGCTGTGGCTCCCACCTCCTTGACCCATTCACTCCCTCTCTGTCACAGACCTGCCACTTCAGGCCACCGCTTATACTCTTGTCCCCTTCTTCTTCTGAAGAGCTGCCATCTGATACCTCACCACCATGCTGAACACTTGGGATGGAGTGTTCTCTGTCTGCCCTTGGGACGGAGACCACAGCCTACATGGCCCTGTTCAGCCCAGCCGCAGTCCTCTCCAGCCTCGAATCACACACAGCCCCTCCTCCTTGCCCCTGCCTGCCCTGTCTCTCCATGGCACCTCAGGACCTTTGCACAGGCTATTCCCTGTTGGGTCTGGCTAATGCCTACTTGGCCTCTGCTTCCTCCCTGCTCATCCCATCCAGAGACCCACTATTTCCTGCCAAATCCAGATTCCGCTACCAGGCCCAGCAGGCCAGGCCCAGGCCCTCACTCTGCTGCCCAGGCCTGACACAGCCCACCTGGACGGTTTGTTATTCTTGACCTCCGGCCACAAGCAGCTGCTGCCGAGTAGGTTCCGGATTTGGCGCTAAAAATACCGCATGGCCCAGACAGGAAGGGCCAACGGGGACACAGCTGCTCCTGGGAGGGGTTGGCTCAAGCTGCAGTGGAGGCTCACCCACCGCGGTTCTGGGAGACCACGTGCTGGAAGGAAGTGAGCACAGAGCTCACAGCCCCTGAGGAAAGGCCCTGGGCAGAGGGTGCCCAGGGCGAGCAGGGGTGCCCTGTGTCGTCAAGAGGGAAATGCAGCTGCCTACGTCATGCACACAAAAACACCTTGTTCCTGATTCTTCTAGTTTGTTACCTCAGGCCTGTGGTGCCTTTGGAATAAAATACATTTAAAAATTAAGTAGCCCTGGCCAGGCAGCCCAGTTGACTGAAGCATCTTCCCATACATCGAGGTTGTGGGTTCAATCCCCAGTCAGACACATACAAAAATCAACCAATGAATACCCAAATAAGTGAATAACAGATGGAGGTTTTTCTCTCTCTCTCCCTCCCCACTCCCTCCCATTTCCTCTCTCTCTCTCCCTTCCTCTCTCTAAAACAAAAATGAAGGAAGGAATGAAGTGTGTGGGGCCCTAACAGAAGAGTTGTGAGCTCTGGTCCCTTCGGAAAGGGCTCCCTTGCTCTCCTCCCTTAACAGAGCCTCTAGGCTGGTGGGGAGGAAAATGACTGGATGAAAGCCAGAGAGCTGGGAAGTCTCAGCAGCCAGAGGCTGAGACCTGAATAAGAGGTGGAGAGGTGTGTTGCAGAGGAGGGAAAGGACTAGAGAGTTCCATGGGAATATCAGCTCCAATGTGGGGCTAGGGGTGGTGCAGGGGTGGCCCCAGGTTTCTGGATAGTCACTGGCTGGTGAGGGTCTCTCCTGGTGGGTGAGGCCAGTGAGGAGGAAGGCATGCTTGGTGGGCACTCAGGGGGTGCTGTCCTGCCTGTAGGCACTGAGAAAACCTGGACAGGAGATTTAAGAGTCCTCTGGGTGTCTCCAGACCTGGGGCTCCTGGGGCTCCTTGCCCTGCAGCAGCAGGCAGGTTCACAGACCAGACAGGCAGCTTGCGAGCAGGGCCCATCGTCACCCTGGCATAGAAACACTGGCCCTCCTCCTGGCACAGACCTCAGCACAGGAGAGAGAAGGTGGGTCCAGCCGGCAGGGCTTCAGACAGATCTCTAGAAAGATGTAAGCATCCAGCACACGGCCTGCCTTCGTCTCTAGGCTCCCGGGAGTGTGGGGGACCCAGGGCTTCTCTCCGTGGATAACTGAGGTGCAGGAGGGTTGGAGGATACGTAGACCTGGTGTCTCCGGAGTTGCCTGTCTCGGGCCTGGAGACTGGACAGGAAAAGCCTGGACTGGACCACAGGCCCTGCTCTGCCTCCCAGTGGGCCTCAGTTTCCCCATCCGAGGATAATCCAAAGCTCCAAGAGGGGAGAATCTGCAGTGAAAGCCAACCGTTGCTCCCTAGATGTCTGGCCCAGCAGGCTGCCCCCACCCTGAGCTCCCAGCCTCCCAGGAATGTGCTTCTCCACTCTCAAACTGGGCGCCTGCCTTATCGGCCCAGTCTAAGGGGAGACAGACGCCCCTGTTGACAATGACAGCCCCTCCTGTTAGCCCCAGCCTGACCCTGCGTGGAGGGCCAGCCAGAGCCTGCTAAGTGCCTGGAGGCAGGAGTACCTCCCCTTCCCCATGCAGACAAGAAATCCGACCTTCCTCGCTGGCTTCTTCATGACAGGCAGGTGCCCGCCCTGGCGTCGGAGGCCCTGGATCCCCGCCCTGCTGCCATGCCTTCACCTTGATGGCATCTACTCTGTCCGGCCCACCTCGAACATGACCTTGGCCTGCTTCACTGGAAAATGGAGGCTGGCTGAGGGGGGCTCCCTCAGCCTGCTCCCATCACCTAACCTCTCAACACCTTTGTCCCATTCCTGCTGTTCCAGACCAGTCCTGCTGAACTAAACTCACATCTCCCTTCAATGCTCCCAGCCTCTCCCTCCCCTCCCCTCTCCTCCAGAGTGGGGGGCTCCTTGAGCCAGTCCGCAGGGGACCCTTCTTGGTGCTTTTGTAGGTCCCTCCTTCTCTTGGGATCCACCTGAGATAAATTCCTTTGCTGGTTCTCCCCCAGTCTAGTCTTCTTGGGGACCTCAGAGCCCTGTCCAGAGCATCCCTCATCTTCCACATTTATGGCTAAGATGAGCTCCCCACATTCGTAAAGGCGCATTGGAATGGCCACCTTCCTCTCCCTCAGGCCAGCTATTATCCTGGCCACCGGGAACTTTGGCATGGTGCACCCCACAGTGCCTTCCCAGCGTCTGGGGCCTCCTCACTGCTTTACTCCTGAAGCCCTTCCCTGGCTCAAGTCCTGCCCACCCCCACACCCCCAGTTTCCCCCCACCTCCCCAGCTGGGTCTGCTTCTCTGAGCAATGAAGGTGGAGCTGCCCAGGCCTGGCCTCTTCTTTTCTCAGTCTAGCCATGCCCCTTGGACATCTCATACAGGCCCAGGACTACAAACGCCATTGGTCTACTGATGGATGACAACTACATTTAGATCCCTTGCCTGGCCTCTTCCCTAACACGGCACTTGGATTTTTCCAGGCAGATGTCATGCAAACTCAGTGAGGCCAGAACAGGACTCTCCATTTACATGCTAAGTCAGGGGCTGAGGGTCAGGTAGTGGGCCCCATTTTCCTCAAGCGTTCTCTGTCTTGGAAAAGTTCACCACCTTCTATCCACCCTGTGGTTCAGACCTCGACATCACTCTTGATGTCTCCCTCACAGACCTGTCCAGTCTGCCTGCCAACCCACATCCCACCTCTCCCTAACCTCCCAAATCCACTCTGCAGTTCTCTCAAGGCTTCCTCCTGCTCACTGATTCCTCTGGCAGTCTACGGTCCTCACAACTGTCACAGGAATCTTTTAAAAGTAACAACCAAGCATCGCCTTTTCATTGAGACTTCCCAGACCACCCCATCCTAGCATGGGGACCACTACCTGACCCTCCACCCTACTTAGCTGTTATTTCTGTCAGTGCACTGTCCTGTGAACACTGTCCTGTGCTCATATTAGCACAGACCTATGACTACCGATCCCCTCAGTAACACCGTAAGGGATAGTCTCCTTGGCTGCTGCACATACAAGATCCAGAACAGTGCCGAACACAGTTGGTGGTCAATAAACAGTTAATTTTCATACAATGAATAAACGGAGTTTCTCCTTCCTACCAAAGTAATGTGAGGTCCCCTCCAGCCTGTCCACCTGCTCCAGCTCATTTCTGCACCCTCGAATCCCACGGGGTCTGCAAGTCCCCATTCTGGCACCTCCTCTGGTGGGACCCCAGGAAGACTCCCCTACAGGAGCTGACGTGCTCAAGCAGGGCCCTGGACGTGCGAGGGGATTTGGACATGCTGCTGAGTGCCTCCCTTGCTGTGGGTGAGGTGGCACTGTCTCTGGTTCTCAGAGGTGAGCCGGATTGTCCCAGGTCGCCGGCCAGCCCAAAGTGGGTGCACAGAGGGATACAGCCAGACTCTGAGTCCGGCCTCGCCCCAACCACACCCCATGTCCCCACCCCTTCCAGTCACGCTGTGCCTGGATCTTGTCTTTTTTCCACAGAGGGTAATCTTAGCCCCGCCTCCAGAGTGGCCCCGTGGGTCTTCGGTATTGGTCGTCCCCGTAGTTTGCCGCGAAGCGCCCAGTTACTCATTGGCTGCACATTCTCCCTGGCCGCTACCACTATCATCACAACAACCGCCACGTGCTCAACTGCGGGGCTTGCTCATTGGCCCGAAGGCTCGATCCGCCCTGCTCCCGTCCCGCCCCCAGCTCCCTGCTCCCTCCTCCTATTGGTTACCTGCCCCAGGTCTCTCTTTCAGCCAGGGCGCAAAGCGGCTCCCAAGTGGATTGGCTGAAGGTGGGAAGGCGGGGCTTGGAGCGGGTTAAGAGCTCGCAGGAGTTGGGGCCACGCGTGCCTGAGAAAGTTCAATGGCGTGGCAGGGGCTGGCGGCCGAGTTTCTGCAGGTGCCGGCGGTGACGCGGGCTTATACCACTGCCTGCGTCCTCACCACAGCCGCGGTGGTGAGCTTACTGGGCGGGTGGGGCGACACCACGGTTACAGCCCAGGGAGGGGGTCACCATGGTTACGGTTGGATCCCAGGGCAGCACCTGACGCACCCCTGACTCTGCAGCAGCTGGAGCTCCTTAGCCCCTTCCAGCTCTACTTCAACCCGCACCTCGTGTTCCGGAAGTTCCAGGTTAGATCACCCCGCCTTTGCACCTGACGGCCCAGTCCCGTAGGCCCCTCATGTAACCGCCTGCCCCTTTCAGGTCTGGAGGCTTCTCACCAACTTCCTCTTCTTCGGGCCCCTGGGATTCAGCTTCTTCTTCAACATGCTTTTCGTGTATCCTGTGCCGCACGGACCCCCATGGGGAGTGGGCGGGCCCGCCGGGCTAAGATGGCTGGGAGCGGGAAACTGAGGCCCATTCCGGTGGCACTTCCTATACGGACTCCACAGGTTCCGGTACTGCCGCATGCTGGAGGAGGGTTCCTTCCGTGGCCGTAAAGCCGACTTCGTTTTCATGTTTCTCTTTGGGGGAGTCCTTATGATTGTATCCTTCCCAGGCTCCAGAACCTCGGGCAGGGCACTTCTGCAACCAACCAGTGTTGGTCCTGGGCCACGACCTAAGTGCCCAGGCCTGGAGAGACTCTCAGTTTAGAGTGTTTTGAGAGTGCATTGTGTGCTCAGCCCCAAGTGCCAGGGCTAGCTCTTCAGGGTTGTGCCAAAAAAAAAATCATTATACACACACACACACAAATGTATACACATATATACACACACCACAGGGTGACTTGGAAAGCCAGGTGGGGTGCTTCGGGGCCGAGCTCTAGATGCCGGCAGCAGGAGAAATTGAGGCAAGGATGGGCAGCGGTGGGAGGCTGGGGTGAGGTGAAGCAGGGCAGTCACATGGGGCTTGAAGGATACATTATGGACTTAGTTGGGACAGGTACACCTAGATGAGGGTAGGGAAACCAGTAGGATGGCAGGGATTTAGCAAGTCAGGGGGGCCCTGGGCAGGGGCTGGGGCCTCCACCAGCAGAGGACCTCCGAGCACCTTGACTCTGGCCCAGCTGCTGGGGTTCCTGGGCAGTCTGTTCTTCCTGGGCCAGGCCCTTACAGCCATGCTGGTGTATGTATGGAGCCGCCGCAGCCCTCAGGTGAGGGTCAACTTCTTCGGCCTCCTGACGTTCCAGGCACCATTCCTGCCCTGGGCACTCATGGGCTTCTCAATGCTGCTGGGCAACTCGATCCTCGTGGACCTGCTGGGTGAGCCTGCCTGTCCGGCCAGCCAGCCCATCCCAAGCTGGCTGCTCTGCTACAGCCCTCTCACCTACACTGCACCTCTTTTGTGTGCCCCCATCCCCACCCTTGCCTCTCTGTTCTTACAGTTCCTTGCACAAGCCAGCAGGCTTGCAGGCTTCACAGCTCCAGGCCTCACCTGCTGAAGCCTATGTGGGGCCTGACCAGGGTGCAGGTGGGCAGGTCACTGTTTCAGCTGTGGCTCCCGCTCCTCTGAGGTTCTCAGGCCCTCCCCTCCCCAGGTCCTATAAACTACTCCAGGGCCAACCCCAGCCCCATCCTGAGCTGGCAGCCTACCCATGACTTTGGACATTCATGCTCTGAGGCCTAAGGTTTCTCTAGGCCTGGCTGGGCCTTCAGGGCTACCTGCACATGGGAGGCCCAGAGCAGGCCATGCTGGCCCAGGGCCCCAGGCTCTGGACCATGCAGGGAGAACGGCCTTGGCAGTCCTTGGCTCTCCCACAGGGATTGCTGTGGGGCACATCTACTACTTCCTGGAGGATGTCTTTCCCAACCAACCTGGAGGCAAGAGGCTGCTGCTGACCCCCAGCTTCCTGTGAGTACTGGAGATAACAACCCTGCCCTACTCTCCCACTGACAGCTCTTGACTCCCTGGGGGACCCATGCTGGCCTCAGCTCAGCCTGGGCCCCTCCCCACAGGAAGCTGCTACTGGATGCCCGGGAAGAGGACCCCAATTACCTGCCCCTCCCTGAAGAACAGCCAGAACCGCCACAGCAGTGACCCCACCCAGGGCCAGCCCCAGGGGCCAGTTTCCCCAGCATCTGCCAAGCCTCCATCCCATGCCTAACCCCTGCTTACAGCACAGCAACCTGTCAAATAAACAATCATTTGTAGCCTCTTAGCCCACAGCACTGGCTCTCCTCGCCTCACCTGGCTGCACCCTTCCATGCTGGGCAGGTGCTGCTGATCCTGACCTAGGGCCACCAAGCCTGGTCCGCCATGCCCACCCTCTGCCCTGGACTACCTTCTCAGACCAACTGTAGGGGTAAGGATGGGAGGCCCGGAGAGGATCAAGAACAGGCCCACCGTTGCCAGACAGAGCTTTGGGCTGACAGATGGCAGACACAGGGTTCTCATCCCAGCCTCTCCAGGGCCTCAGTGGAAACTTGGGCAAACCCCACCTGTGTTGGGCCTCTGCTCTTTGCCAGTCAGAGAGGGGGTTGGCCAGGTCTTGGTAGCAGGGATCAACACTAGGCTGCCCCTGGCTGTGCCAAGCCTGGTCTTTGTGGGACTTGGGGGCATGTTTCTGCCTATGGTGCCCTCAGGCCAATGCCGCACCCAGCCCCTCCCATCCCTCACCAACAACCAACAAAGGGACCTTTGCCCCATTTTCCAGCTGAGCAACTAAAGACAAGCAACTAAGACACGGCCAAGGCCCCATGGGGTCAGGTGCAGAGAAAAGCCAGGACTGGGTCCTCTGTCCTTTCTGTGACTCCAAAGCCTGGAGAAGTTTTCGCCTTCCCCAAGCCCTGCACTGGCTGAAGCCAAGAACCCTGGGAAGTCCTGTCCCTGCCTTATTTAGCTGAGGACCACAGGAGCCCCATCTGACCCCACAGGTCACTTCTCTCCTCTGTAAAGTGGGCATCAGGTGACCTGGCCAGCTTTCCTCATTGCCCTAGACCAGTCTGCATTATGGTTTCTTCCTGGATGATCAACAGCTCAGGGCTTGTCATGTTCATGGATGAAAAATACTCGCTATAGAGTACACCCTAATTTTGTAGGGAAACCTTGTGGACCAGCAGCTGACTCTGCAGTGGTGTGGGCTCAGACCCAGGCCTGGTGCTCTGGCCTTTCCCCGGGCCCCTCGCAGGTAAGTAGGCTAACCTGCCCAGTGGGACTGAGGCAGGCAGGGTTCGCTCCACTCTGCCAGTTACAGAGCCCCGGGGCTATCTCTTGCCCACCGACCGAAAACCTTGCTAATGGAACCCACTAGTTCATAAGGCCAACTGGGCCTGGGCCTAGAATCTTCTTTATTAGGGCCTTCCAATGAAGCCCAACTAGCCCCTTGCTCCAGCAAGTTCCACTCCTGGATGAAGGGTAGGAACCTGAGTGCAGATTCCCTGGGAGCTGTCACGTCCTAGAACATGCTCACAGAACCCCTCCACCCCCAGCCTAGATAGTAAGGCCCATCTCCCCCTCCATCTGGGCATCGGAGAGCCTCAATCCCTACTCAGGTGAGGAATCAGGTGCCATAAGGCCCCTGTCATGCTCCCAGGGAGCAGAGCGGTCCCGACCTTTAGCCCTACCCTGGCTGGAGAAAGAACTGCCAGCAACTGAAGGTGGCACCAGCCAGTGCTAGGGGTCTAGGTCCATTACCTTCAGCAAGTGCAGCTGTGTGCCCAGTTCACCAAGCAGTGCTTGACTTAGCGAGACCCATGCAGGTCCCTTCTGTAGAGCAAGAACATCTCCACATTAACGGAGGAGGTGAGGATGCAGAGGTGATGACAGGCTCGTTGAAGGCAGAGCTGGAAACGGACCCAGGGCTATGCCTCCTTCACACACATCCGCACCCCACAGGCAGGCACCAGGCCAGGCGCGCTGCTCCACACACATTCTTCCTCACAACCAGCCTGGGAGGGAGGAGCTGCTGGCCTTGGCCACATGCTAGCCAGGGGTGGTGATGCCCCAGCCTACCTGGTACAAGTGCACTACTGGAGGTGGGGCTAAAGTGCTGCACACCTGTGGGAACTGGCATACCCTGGCCCAGGCACCCCGGCTGGTGACACCCCCGCCGTGTCTGCGTAATAGGGTGGGGCCTCTGCCAGGGACTCCAGAGAAACAACACTCCTGGGCAGGACAGCCTCCACAAGAGTAGGAAAAGGGGATGGAGCTCACTGAAGGGCCTGGGGCCCTGTGCCCTCTGAGCCTCAGGACCACACCTATCATTTCTCTTGCTCTAAAAAGACATCCAAGCACTGGTGGTGGTGGTGGCAGGGAGACTGGGGGCCCAACAGAAAGCAAGGATTCCACTGTACCTCAGGTCTCACTGGGACTGGAGGCGCTGAGAGTGAAGCCCTGGAGCCCTGTCAACATCCCCTGGGGATCCGAGGCAGAGCAGGATGGGCGGCCTGGCCCACTAGCCTCGGCTCTACCAGCCTGACAGGACCTGCTCCCTGCTCTCCATTCTCATGTTTATGTTACCACTCTGAAGAAATGGAACATGACCTGTTGTCGCCTTTTATTTAAAAAGTGTTACCAGCCCTGCCTTGGGCTCCTATACAAAAACAAAACACAACCCAAAACAAGGCCTTTTCTTGACCAGAGACGGGTGGTGGAGACTAGGGCTCAGCAAATGGAAAGTATGCCCGGGGGGAGGGCAACCTGGAAGGCCTCCGTGCTGGTGCTGCTCAGGATGACCCTGGGCTGCCCCCTGGCCTCCCTCTTTGCCAGAAGATGGAGAGACAGGCCGGTCTTCTGAATACTCCGTGGGAGCCAAGCACTGATGGGCTGGTTACCAGGCTGGGGCAGTGTTGGCGAGACGCCTCATACGCCTGTAGGAGGGGAGAGAGTGGTGACCCAGGGCCAGCTCCCAAACCTTGGGCATCTGCCATCCCCAGGGCTCTGTAGGGTGGCCAGCGGAGTGGAAACAGAGTGAGACAAGGCAGCAGGGATTCCAAGCCACTCTCTTCCCCTGGCCTCCACCTGTGTGCCCTTGGGGACCTGAAGCAGTCCTTGCACCTGCCTGCTCAGGCCCTGCCCACCTCTTCAGGGGTCCTGAAACCTGGGTTTGAGCTGTTGTCAGACCCAATCAATCTGAGGGCTTGCTTCTGTTCCCTACAAGGTTTGAAATCTGTATCCTAGGGGATAGAATGGGACTCGTCATCCTGGGACACACAAGTCCTCTCCCAGAAAGAAACTGGCCCCCGGGGAAAGGTGACAGTTCTGTACCTGCCTGGAAGACAGTGCCTGTGGGCAGAGCCGGCTGCGGGCACTCTGGGGGAGAGGAGGTACCTTGTGTTCCTGTCCTGGTCACGGATCTTCTTTTCCATCTCGGCATCAGTCAGGGTCTCCAGCAGTGGGCACCACTGGTCAGCGTCTCCTGTGTTCCGGATGGCAATCTCCACAGTGGGCAGGGGATTCTCACTGGGATGGTGAGGGGAGAGAAGAAAGTGCTGGTTCACAGAACAGCACCTGGAAAGGCCCCTGGAAACCACTGTCTACCTCTTGCTTGCCAACAGAGGGAACGCTGGAGCCAAGGCCTGGTGGTAAGGTCCAGGCCTTTCCTGCTTCCTCCTCCAGGTCCTCCCAGCTGGGCCCATTTCCATGCCCAGCTCCTTAGAGCAACACTCCTGATAGGGGCAGCCTGGGAGGTTCCTGTCACCCGAGCCTCAAGGCGGAGAGCCAGGATCTCCCCTGGCTACAATGGTGCTGCCTCCGTGACCCTGGGCTTCTCTTCAAAGCAACAGGCCCTTTGCTGCTGCCTCAGCGTCTCTGGATCTGGGAGACTGAAGACAGGCACTCGCCCTGGAGGTGATTCCCTCAACAGAACAGTTATGGCTGAGCCTGCTGTCACCACAGGGGCTGGGGGAAGGGGAGGATGGTCTGCACTGCTCAGTGTCCAGAGCCAGAACCCACCAGTCAGGGAGACAGACAGAGGGTGAAAGGAGAGCAAAAGGAGGGGCCACGCAAGAGTCCTCAACACCCCCTCATTGAGGGTCCACTGGACCGGCCTGCTCCTTAATGTCCTACACACTTGCCCCTTAGCCCACTTCCTCAGGGTGGAAATAAGCTCCAGAGAGGCTGGACTATTTGCTTAGGGCAGAGACTTGGGCACCGAACCCATATCCTCTGACCACTCTACCCTGGGGTCCCTCACCCCAAAGGCCACCTGCACACCCTCTTTCCAAGTGGACATAGCAGGGGTGGGGGAGTTCAGCCTGGACAAAGGCTACGAAGGCACAGGGTTGGGGGGAGGGGGGTGGGCAGGAGCACCAAGGGAAGGAGGACAAAGATGAGCTGCCACCTCTCTGGGCCTTGGTTTCCAAGTCTGTGGGACAGGAGTCTGAAGAGACATGCAAGTCACAACTGCCAGGACGGCCTGTATGCCTCCCACCTTCAGGGCGACAGCCCAAACCCCTGGCCTGGCAGACAAGCCACAAAGCGAGGCCCTACCCCTTTCCCGTATTACCGCTCTGGCCTCCCCAGGCCCTTTCTCCTCCAGCTGGAAGGCTGCGCCTTTCTCCTGAGGCTCAGCCCCACCAAAGTCTTGCCCTGCTCTACCGCAGCCAGCCAGGAGTCTGCGCCCAGAAGCCTGCAGCCCTGCAGAGCACCGTCAGGTCTGGGAAGAGCGAGGGCAGGCAAGGCCCAAGGGAGGTGTCTGGTGGACGCTGATGGAATAGAACAGAATAGGCACTGGGTGGGGCGGCCTTGGTTTTGATACCTCATCTGGGAAATAGGAAAGAGATTATTATTGGCCTGAGGGATTTTCCAAGGATCATGCTTATTGAAGCAGCTAGCATGCAGCCACTGGGGAGCTTCCTGCGGGCTGGGGCCTCTTACACAGCATCCCCAAGGTACACGTGTGGTTGACTAGAGGTGAACAGCCACCCAGGGTGCTCTGGGTGCAGAGCCCCACTCCTCAGGACACCAGCTAGCATGGGGCAGCCAAGGGTCTGTTCCGGCCCCCTATGCTCCTCTCTGGCCTGGGGCCTCAGTCACCATGAACACACACGACACAGCTCAGGGTGCAGGCTGAAGCCGGCGCCACAGCCCATAGCTAACCGTGGTGTCCCTGTGGAAGTGGGGATCACCTCCTGCTGCTGAATCTTGGCCCGTGGGACCCATACCCACAAGGCCCAGAATCCTGAGTACAAGCTGGTGACTCAGAGGCCAGTGACTGAGCAGCACCAGCCCCCACCCCTTGGCACCCTGAGGCCAACCTCTCGAGCCCTCCTGACAGCTGTTCCCCAACCACTGCAGCAGTCTGACGGTGCAGGAACGCCAGCTGCAGACCCAAACATCTCTCCTCACCGAGAGGGCTCCCAATGGCAACCACCACCACCCTCCTCGGGAGGGCAGACATGAAAGGCACCAAGCCCACACCAAAGGGAAGAAAACATGTTTTCCTTTTAATTTAAACAAGAGCTGGTGAGTGAGTGGATCCTGGAGGTCCTTTGTTTATCCCCACTGGCTCTGGGAAGATTCCACTCCAGTGGGTTTATTCTAAAATAAGAACTGCTCAAAACAAGAATGGGGCCTGGAGCCAGCAGGCCGGACTCCAGTTGTGGGGGGACACATGGGATCGGTGCGGCCCCACCCTGCCTCCCACCCTCCATGGGGATGATGATTCATGGGCCTCAAGGACAGAACACCCCACAGACCCAGAGCCCCGGCGGGGTGGTCGGGTGTGAGGCAATGTGCTTATAAAGTATCTTTAGGTTCATTTTCAGGGGGATCTCTCTCACGTGACACAATGGACCAGCTGAGCAGCACTTCTGTGCCTCCTGTGTAAATGAGAGCACGCAGACTGAGAGGGAAACCGCGTGCCCACAGCCGCTCCACTGGGAGGAGGAGGAGACAGAGCTCGACGTAAGCCTCCTGCGCAAGATCAACTGACTTGGGAAAAAAAGATTAACTGACTCAAGAAGAAAAAGCAAAACAAAACAAAGATCAACTGACTCTGGACAAAGATGCCAAGTCCACGCGATGAGGAAAGAGCAGTCTTTCTAACAAGTGGCGCTGGGACAAGACCTTGGATTAAGCCATGATTTTTACGTGACACTAAAAGCACAAGCAAAACAAAAGGAAAAACAGATACATTGGGCGACATCAAAATTTAAAACCTCTGTACTTCAAAGCGCAATGTCACAGTGAAAGGACCACACGAAATGGGGGGACATATCGGTAAATCATGTGTCTGATACGGGACTCGTATCTAGGCCATACGAAGAGTTCTTAAAACTCAATTACTTAAAAACAAAAACGAAGGACTGGAAGAGCCATTTTTCCGAAGAAGACATACAAATGGACAGTAGGACATGAAAAGATGCTCAAAATCGTTTGTCAGTGGGGAAATGTAACTCAAAACGCAATCAGATGCCACTTCACATCCGCTTACTAGGATGGCTAGAATCAAAAGTCAGGGAATGCTGCACAGAACAAGGAGAAACCGGGACCCTCCGACCACTGGTGGGAAAGGAAAACGGCGCAGCTACCTTGGAAAGCAGTCTGGCAGTTCCTCAAAATGCTAAGGATAGTTAGCACATAATCCAGTGATTCCACGCCTACATACATACACAAGAGTAGAAAATTGGTATTCAAGCAAAAACTTGTACATGAATGACCACGGCAATACTGTTCTCGGCCAAAGAGCAGAAATAGCCCAAACACCCATCAGCTGACCAATGGGCACTGATGAATGTGGTTGGGAGCCCTCTAGGCGAGGAGCGGTGTTTGGGTCTGCGGCTGCGGTTCCTGCGCTGTCAGACCAGTGCACTGGGTGGATGAAGAAAATGTGGGGCATCGCCGCAATGGAATCTTATTCAGCCAGAAAAAGGAGTGAGTTCCGACACAGGCTGCCATATGGATTAACCTTGCAGACATTATGCTAAGAAGCCAGGCACAAAAGAGCGCACAGTAGTCCCCCCTTGTTCATGGTTCTGCTGTCGTAGTTTGTTACCCACAGTCAAAAGGCTCTCAGAATATTAGATGGGAATTCTGAAAATAACAATTCAGAAGTTTAAACTGCATGCCGTCCTGAGCAGCATGATGCAATTTCACACCACCCTCCCTGTCCTGTCCAACATGTGAGCCATCCCTCTGTCCCACGTCTCCA